>WNWK01050367.1:0-12861 GCA_009830355.1 Cherax destructor | reverse complement strand
TGGTCCCGTTGTTGTTTATAATATATATAAATGACCTTGACGAGGGAATTACTAGTGATATGAGCAAATTCGCTGATGACACGAAGATAGGTAGGATAATCGATTCAGACGTAGATGTCACGGAACTTCAGGAGGATTTAGACAAACTCAATTCCTGGTCAGAAAAATGGCAGATGCAGTTCAATGTAGATAAATGCAAAGTTCTAAAGCTCGGGAATGTTCATAACCCTAGCACCTACCAGCTTAATAATGTTGAACTCAGCCGTACAGAATGCGAAAAGGATTTGGGGGTTATGGTAAGCAGCAACCTTAAACCAAGTCAGCAATGCCTAAGCGTAAGAAATAAAGCAAATAGATTACTGGGATTTATATCAAGAAGTGTAAGCAACAGAAGTCCAGCGGTTATATTACAGCTTTATACATCATTAGTAAGGCCTCACCTAGATTACGCAGCTCAGTTTTGGTCTCCATTTTACAGAATGGATATAAATTCGTTAGAAAACATTTAGCGACGAATGACAAAGTTAATTCATAGCATTAGAAATCTTCCGTATGAAGAAAGATTGAAGACCCTTAAATTACATTCACTTGTAAGACGAAGAATGAGGGGAGACATGATCGAGGTATATAAGTGGAAGATATAAATTAGACACATATGCAACATTTGGGTATCTTTATTGAGGAAACGTTTCGCCACACAGTGGCTTCATCAGTCCAATACAAAGTAGAAAGGTGTAAGGAGAGTAGGAGTTTTGAGGTAATCAGTCCCTCGGCCTGGAGTCGATGTGTTCAGTCCATCAATCTTGTAGAAATAATAGCATATGTCCGTAGAGGTGGCTTATATACTGTAGTCAGGTGAGGTGAAGCAGCAGGAGGCGGGGTCATAGTGGTACCATCCACTAGTCGAAGTAGGTCTTCGTCCAAAGGTTGGACAAGTGTTGAAGAATTCGTTTTTATTAAGATCCCAAGATGTTGCTGTGTCATACGGTGTGTAGATGAATGGTTCAGAGAACCGGTTCTCTGAACCATTCATCTACATAAGTGGAAGATGGGATATAAATAAGGTCTTGAGGATATCTCTCCAAGAGAGAACCCGCAATAATGGATTCAAATTGGATAAGTTTAGATTTAGAAAGGATATAGGAAAATATTGGTTTAGAAATAGGGTAGTTGATGAGTGGAACAGTCTGCCTAGTAGGGTTATTGAAGCTAGGACCTTGGGTAGTTTCAAATTTAGGTTGGATAAATACATGAGTGAGAGGGGTTGGATTTGAGTGAGACTCACACTTGAGTTAATAGAATCATTAAAGCATATTTCTTGGATACAATTGAAAATTAGGTTGGGCAATTATTCTGTTAGTGGGATGGATTGTGAAGGACCTGCCTAGTATGGGCCAACAGGCCTGCTGCAGTGTTCCTCCTTTCTTATGTTCTTATGCTCTATTGTATTCTTGTCAATGTATTTTGTCTTGAAAAATTTTATATATATATATATATATATATATATATATATATATATATATATATATATATATATATATATATTATATTATATATATATATATATATATATATATATATATATATATATATATATATATATATATATATATATATATATATATATATATATTTATATATATTTATATATATACATATATAATCATAAATTATTTTTATATTGATTGGGAAGTCTAAAGCCATGAAGTAGTCGATCACCATGCCCAGCCCTTCTAGGGCAGGGTAGGTGCCAAGGCTGGAGCTTGCTACCGTCTGCAGCTGGTAAAGCTGCCCTTCCCGTTAGGGGAGGTGGCAGACCAGAGAGGCCTAGCATCTATTTACCTCCATGCCTCGTGCTGGTGGGGAATGTGGCTAGGCCTGGGGCCAGTTGGTCCCGCCGATGAGGGGTATCCCCTCCCATGGGAGACATAGGTCTCTGACACTCCCACGCCAGGGAGCCGGAGCCGGGTCGCCATCTGGTAAAGGCCCGGGCCGGGAGAATTCCCGGTGAATCAACACCTCTTCCTCCTCCTCCATGAATTAGATGATAATGTTTGAAAAAAATCGTTTAGAGATCATAAATGCTTTGGATCAAGAGCTCTTTATCATGATAAACAATGCATACTCATCAAATGTGCCTCCATATTCACAGATGTTAACAGCATAGCACAACACATGCTCACAAGGCGTTACTTTAGAGTCATGTTGTATATTAACGTCACTACACACCTCAAACTAAATTGATGTTCCATCGTAATCACAGATACTGACGCCAGGACACAACACACTCGATAAGTGTTCCAGCAGTCACAAATACTGACGCCAGGACACAACACACTGGGTAAGTGTTCCAGCAGTCACAAATACTGACGCCAGAACACAACACACTGGGTAAGTGTTCCAGTAGTCACACATACTGACGCCAGGACACAACACACTGGTAAGTGTTCCAGGAGTCACATATACTGACGCCAGGACACAACACACTGGGTAAGTGTTCCAGCAGTCACACATGCTGACGCCAGGACACAACACACTCGATAAGTATTCCAGCAGTCACAAATACTGACGCCAGGACACAACACACTGGGTAAGTGTTCCAGCAGTAACAGACACTGGCCCCAGGACACAACACACTGGGTAAGTGTTCCAGCGGTCACACATACTGACGCCAGGACACAACACACTGGGTAAGTGTTCCAGCAGTCACACATACTGACGCCAGGACACAACACACTCGGTAAGTGTTCCAGCGGTCACACATACTGACGCCAGGACACAACACACTGGGTAAGTGTTCCAGCAGTCACACATGCTGACGCCAGGACACAACACACTGGGTAAGTGTTCCAGTAGTCATACATGCTGACGCCAGGACACAACACACTCGATAAGTGTTCCAGCAGTCACATATACTGACGCCAGGACACAACACACTGGGTAAGTGTTCCAACAGTCACAAATACTGACGCCAGGACACAACACACTCGGTAAGTGTTCCAGCAGTCACACATACTGACGCTAGGACACAACACACTGGGTAAGTGTTCCAGCGGTCACACATACTGACGCCAGGACACAATACACTGGGTAAGTGTTCCAGCAGTCACACATACTGACGCCAGGACACAACACACTCGATAAGTGTTCCAGCAGTCACAAATACTGACGCCAGGACACAACACACTGGGTAAGTGTTCCAGCAGTCACACATACTGACGCCAGGACACAACACACTCGATAAGTGTTCCAGCAGTCACAAATACTGACGCCAGGACACAACACACTGGGTAAGTGTTCCAGCAGTCACACATACTGACGCCAGGACAAAACACACTCGGTAAGTGTTCCAGCAGTCACACATGCTGACGCCAGGACACAACACACTCGGTAAGTGTTCCAGCAGTCACACATACTGACGCCAGGACACAACACACTGGGTAAGTGTTCCAGCAGTCACACATACTGACGCCAGGACACAACACACTCGGTAAGTGTTCCAGCAGTAACAGACACTGGCCCCAGGACACAACACACTGGGTAAGTGTTCCAGCAGTAACAGACACTGGCCCCAGGACACAACACACTGGGTAAGTGCTCCAGCAGTCACACATACTGACGCCAGGACACAACACACTGGGTAAGTGTTCCAGCAGTCACACATACTGACGCCAGGACACAACACACTGGGTAAGTGTTCCAGCAGTCACACATACTGACGCCAGGACACAACACACTGGGTAAGTGTTCCAGCAGTCACACATACTGACGCCAGGACACAACACACTGGGTAAGTGTTCCAGCAGTCACACATACTGACGCCAGGACACAACACACTCGGTAAGTGTTCCAGCAGTAACAGCAACTGGCCCCAGGACACAACACACTGGTAAGTGCTCCAGCAGTCACACATACTGACGCCAGGACACAACACACTGGGTAAGTGTTCCAGCAGTCACACATACTGACGCCAGGACACAACACACTGGGTAAGTGTTCCAGCAGTCACACATACTGACGCCAGGACACAACACACTGGGTAAGTGTTCCAGCGGTCACAGACACTGGCCCCAGGACACAACACACTGGGTAAGTGTTCCAGCAGTAACAGACACTGGCCCCAGGACACAACACACTGGGTAAGTGTTCCAGCAGTAACAGACACTGGCCCCAGGACACAACACACTGGGTAAGTGTTCCAGCAGTCACACATACTGACGCCAGGACACAACACACTGGGTAAGTGTTCCAGCAGTAACAGACACTGGCCCCAGGATACAACACACTGGGTAAGTGTTCCAGCAGTCACAGACACTGGTCCCAGGACACTTCTCGAACCCTTATCATTTAATATATTATATATTAATATATAAATGTATATATAATCTTGTCTTTAAACAGTGTATAACTGCCTATATAACCTGCACTCACATATCACTACTATGCAAAAAGCTTGAAAGGCGATACAATATACCGTTCCATCAGTCTCAGACACTAACACTACTAAATCCCACTACTAACACTACTAAATCCCACTACTAACACTACTAACACTACTAAATCCCACTACTAACTCTACTAAATCCCAATACTAACACTACTAACACTACTAACACTACTAACACTACTAAATCCCACTACTAACACTACTAAATCCCACTACTAACACTACTAAATCCCACTACTAACACTACTAAATTCCACTACTAAATTCCACTACTAAATTCCACTACTAACACTACTAACACTACTAAATCCCATTACTCATATTTTCCAATATTGTTACTTTTAAACCAAGAAAAAATATTTACAATAATTGTTAAAAGTGTCTTGGTCACTGTGAAGTTGATTGTTGACAAACTTAACAGGTAATCATATTAAAAGTTACTATGACAATGAAATATGAATACCAGGCAACAGTCTAATCAGACGCGAACCAGTGAACAGACCACCTGGTGTGGTTTGCCAGGTCGCTAAAGACTCGTATGTAGTGACCTGTGTAGTGACCTGTGTAGTGACCTGCTGAACACCTCAAACCATGTACTCAAAATGATGGAAGTCAAAACTGGAACTCGGAATTTGATCATTGTTCTCGTATATTATTATTATTATTATTATTATTATTATTATTATTATTATTATTATTATTATTATTATTATTATTATTAAAGCAATAATACGCAAATTCACAGCAGTTTAGAGTTCATATAACAGAAAGTGAAAATTATTCATTAATAATAATATTAATAATAATAATAATATATATTTACTACCAGTACATGTACAAGGTATACAGACCATAGCTGACATCAATGACATACTACTATATAGAAAGCCCCTTGTTATGCTGAGCATTTCCCGCAAATTAGGTCAGTTTTGTCACAGGATGCGACCAACACCAGTCCACTAACACCCAGGTACCCATTTTACTGATGGGTGAACATAGACAACCGGTGAAAGGAAACACGTCCGATGTTTCCAACCCTTCGCCGGGAATCGAACCCGGACCCTCACCGTGGGATGCGAGAGCTTTTGCCACCAGGCCACGGGGCACTGTGCCAAACAGACACGAAACACAACTTTGTTTAAAGAGAAAACAAACATTGTAAAACAGGCTTTTATGATACAACGTTTAGCTCTGTTAATGACTTAAATCACATTTTGATTTGTTAAAACTTTATAAATTGATAAAGCTATAAGAGGTTGTTCTTCAAGGTGTATATGTTCTTGTATATTGTCGGCAGTACACCATTTAGTTCCATTATCTTCCTTGACATTTTAGACACCAGAGGTGGAGGAAGGGGAGAGAAGGTGTTGTGGCAAAGACTTCCTGCAACTACTACTTAAAAATGAGTTAGAGACTAAAAAAAATTGCTTTAAGTCAGCAAAGAATAAACAATCACAATGGAAAATACCCTCGAAAAAAATGTATATTTTAAATATTGTTGTTCTGTTATAAAGGAAAAGTTACCGAGCACGTCAGTCTCTTGGCCTCTGCAATTATTATTATTTATATAATTTATAGTTTTAGCATTGAAGTCTCTCGCGTTATTTTTTTACTTCACACTCCGTTAATTATCTTTTATCAGTGATGGATCTAGTTCACTCTTATATGGCACTTTTAATATTTTACAACACAATGTACAATCAGATGTCTGACGATCATCCTGCGTTGCAGTTTCTTTAATACACCTGCCAGATCTTGAGCCAGACACGTCCTGAACAGCCTTGGTCTGTAAATCGACAAAAACAATCACAAGCTTGAAATATCCTGGTTCTCACTATAAACATCGACCCCATGCACGGAGTCAGGCAGAAAATACCAATCCACGGACATTACAGTGCAATTTTGGTCACGGTAAAGCTGCATCATTCTCAACAGCAGTGCAATAGCCATCAATAGCATCATGAGAAACTGCTCTTCTCTGAGGACCCAAGGTGACACCAATTCTAACTTCAGTATCAGTCATGCAGGGCGATAAATAACTAATGCGTGTTAATGTTATTAAATAGTTAAGTAACAGGAGTTGAGCTCCAGTTCATGTGTGTGTGACTCTCTGAACTATCATGCTCACTTAAAAAATCCTTCACAAATTCAAAAAATAACCCTCATTTTGAATAACTATGACAATTTTTTAAGGGGTGGACTGGTAAGCCAGCACAAGGCCTCGGTCACATGACCAAAAGCTCTAACGGGTGGGTCATCATCTAAGATCCGCGTTAGGGAGCACTTGTCCTGTTTCCTAACGATCCTTATCTAACCTTACCTAACCTACCTAACCTAACCTAACCTACCTAACCTTCCTAACCCAACCTAACCTAACCTGCCTAACCAAACCTAACCTAACCTACCTAACCTATCCTAACCTAATCTAACCTAACCTCATTTTGAGCAAAAAAAAATAGAGAACTCTTTTAATTCATTCTGGATCATTATAAAGTCAGTGCTAAGAGAAATTTTTAAGAAAATTAGAAAATATGACTAGAGAATAGAAGAAAAATCAGACGACAAGAGAGTTGGGGAAATTTTCAGAAAACAGGTCAGGAACCAGGTCAGAAAACAGGTCAGAAAACAGGTCAGGAACCAGGTCAGAAAACAGGCCAGAAAACACGTCAGAAAACAGGTCAGGAAACAGGTCAGGAAATAGGTCAAGAAACAGGTCAGGAACCAGGTCAGGAACCAGGTCAGGAACCAGATCAGGAAATATGTCAGAAAACAAGTCAGAAAACAGGTCAGGAAACAGGTCAGGAACCAGATCAGGAAATAGGTCAGGAACCAGGTCAGGAACCAGGTCAGGAACCAGGTCAGAACACAGGTCAGGAAACAGGTCAGAAACAAGGTCAGAAAACAGGTCATGATCCAGGTCAGAAAACAGGTCAGAAAACAGGTCAGGAAAGAGATCAGGTATGAAGTCAATCAAAACACAGTTCTAGTGAAGAACATTCTAAAATTAATTCAAGACAAGTGAAAAGAAGACCAAGGTCAGGTCAGGGCACGTGTATTGTGCTGATTAGAAGATGGAAGTACAAGAGACGATGATGACTACTGAGATGAACTATCTACTTCTATCCAGATTAAGAACTATCTTCTTCTATCCAGATAAAGAACTATCTTCTTCTATCCAGATTAAGAACTGTCTACTTTTATCCAGATTAAGAACTATCTTCTTCAATCCAGATTAGGAACTATCTTCTTCTATACAGATTAAGAACTATCTACTTTTATCCAGATTAAGAACTATCTTCTTCTATCCAGATTAAGAACTATCTTCTTCTATCCAGATTAAGAACTATCTTCTTCTATCCAGATTATTAAGAACTATTATTCTATCCAGATTAAGAACTATCTTCTTCTATCCAGATTAAGAACCTATCTTCTTATCCAGATTAAGAAATATCTTCTTCTATCAGATTAAGAACTATCTTCTTCACCCAGATTAAGAACTATCTTCTTCTATCCATATTAGAACTATCTACTTTTATCCAGATTAAGAACATCTTTCTATCAGATTAGGAACTATCTTCTTCATCCAGATTAAGAACTATCTACTTTTCAGATTAAGAACTATCTCTTCTATCAGATTAAGAACTATCTTCTTCTATCCAGATTAAGAACTATCTTCTTCTATCCAGATTATTAAGAACTATTCTTCTATCCAGATTAAGAACTATCTTCTTCTATCCAGATTAAGAACTATCTTCTTCTATCCAGATTAAGAACTATCTTCTTCTATCCAGATTAAGAACTATCTTCTTCTATCCAGATTAAGAACTATCTTCTTCTATCCAGATTAAGAACTATCTTCTTCTATCCAGATTAAGAACTATCTTCTTCTATCCAGATTAAGAACTATCTTCTTCTATCCAGATTAAGAACTATCTTCTTTTATCCAGATTAAGAACTATCTTCTTTTATCCAGATTAAGAACTATCTTCTTCTATCCAGATTAAGAACTATCTTCTTCTATCCAGATTAAGAACTATCTTCTTCTATCCAGATTAAGAACTATCTTCTTCTATCCAGATTAAGAACTATCTTCTTCTATCCAGATTAAGAACTATCTTCTTCTATCCAGATTAGGAACTATCTTCTTCTATCCAGATTAAGAACTATCTACTTTTATCCAGATTAAGAACTATCTTCTTCTATCCAGATTAAGAACTATCTTCTTCTATCCAGATTAAGAACTATCTTCTTCTATCCAGATTATTAAGAACTATTCTTCTATCCAGATTAAGAACTATCTTCTTCTATCCAGATTAAGAACTATCTTCTTCTATCCAGATTAAGAACTATCTTCTTCTATCCAGATTAAGAACTATCTTCTTCTATCCAGATTAAGAACTATCTTCTTCTATCCAGATTAAGAACTATCTTCTTCTATCCAGATTAAGAACTATCTTCTTCTATCCAGATTAAGAACTATCTTCTTCTATCCAGATTAAGAACTATCTTCTTTTATCCAGATTAAGAACTATCTTCTTCTATCCAGATTAAGAACTATCTTCTTCTATCCAGATTAAGAACTATCTTCTTCTATCCAGATTAAGAACTATCTTCTTCTATCCAGATTAAGAACTATCTTCTTCTATCCAGATTAAGAACTATCTTCTTCTATCCAGATTAAGAACTATCTTCTTCTATTCAGATTAAGAACTATCTTCTATCTTATACCAACTTAAGATATTCTTCTTCAGTTGAGTTAGTCATCAAACATTTTGCTTCATGTTTGAGTTGTTTAATGAACACGTCTTGCCACAGTGGCAACAGTCAGGACACTCAAGACTCAATCCAAGTGGCAAACATCTCGTACCAGTGAAGAACACTCGGAAGACTCAATCACAGTGGAAACAGTCCAGGACACTCAGAAGACTCAACCACAGTGGCAAACAGTCCAGGACACTGCTTCAATCCAGTGGCAAACAGTCCCGACACTGGAAGACTCACCACAGTGGCAAACAGTCAAGGACACTGAAACTCAATCACAGTGGCAAAACAGTCCAGGACCTCCAGACTCAGCACAGTGGCAAACAATCTGGGACCTCGAAGACTAATCACGTGGAACAGTCCAGATTTGAAGACTCAACCACAGTGGCAAACAGTCCAGGACACTCTAAGACTCAACCACAGTGGCAACAGTCCAGACACTTAAAAACTATCCACAGTGCCCAAATTAGTCGGGACACTCAGGACTCAATCAATGGCAAACAGTCAGACACTCCAAGACTCAACCACAGTGGCAAACAGTCCAGGACACTCCAAGACTCAACCACAGTGGCAAACAGTCCAGACACTCGGAAGACTCAATCACAGTGGCAAACAGTCCAGGACCCCTGAAGACTCAACCACAGTGGCAAACAGTCCAGGACACTCGAAGACTCAACCACAGTGGCAAACAGTCCAGGACACTCGGAAGACTCAAACACAGTGGCAAACAGTCCAGGACACTCGAAGACTCAACCACAGTGGCAAACAGTCCAGACACTCGAAGACTCAACCACAGTGGCAAACAGTCTGACACTGAAGACTCAACCACAGTGGCAAACAGTCCAGGACACTCGGAAGACTCAACCACAGTGGCAAACAGTCCAGGACACTCGGAAGACTCAACCACAGTGGCAAACAGTCCAGGACACTCGCAAGACTCAACCACAGTGGTAAACAGTCCAGGACACTCGGAAGACTCAACCACAGTGGCAAACAGTCCAGGACACTCGCAAGACTCAACCACAGTGGCAAACAGTAAAGGACACTCGGAAGACTCAACCACAGTGGCAAACAGTCCAGGACACTCGGAAGACTCAACCACAGTGGCAAACAGTCCAGGACACTCGCAAGACTCAACCACAGTGGCAAACAGTCCAGGACACTCGCAAGACTCAACCACAGTGGCAAACAGTCCAGGACACTCGCAAGACTCAATCACAGTGGCAAACAGTCCAGGACACTCGCAAGACTCAACCATAGTGGCAAACAGTCCAGGACACTCGCAAGACTCAACCACAGTGGCGAACAGTCCAGGACACTCGCAAGACTCAATCACAGTGGCAAACAGTCCAGGACACTCGGAAGACTCAACCACAGTGGCAAACAGTCCAGGACACTCGCAAGACTCAACCACAGTGGCAAACAGTCCAGGACACTCGCAAGACTCAACCACAGTGGCAAACAGTCCAGGACACTCGGAAGACTCAACCACAGTGGCAAACAGTCCAGGACACTCGGAAGACTCAACCACAGTGGCAAACAGTCCAGGACACTCGGAAGACTCAACCACAGTGGCAAACAGTCAGGACACTCGGAAGACTCAACCACAGTGGCAAACAGTCCAGGACACTCGGAAGACTCAACCACAGTGGCAAACAGTCCAGGACACTCGGAAGACTCAACCACAGTGGCAAACAGTCCAGGACACTCGGAAGACTCAATCACAGTGGCAAACAGTCCAGGACACTGGGAAGACTCAACCACAGTGGCAAACAGTCCAGGACACTCGGAAGACTCAACCACAGTGGCAAACAGTCCAGGACACTCGCAAGACTCAACACAGTGGCAAACAGTCCAGGACACTCGCAAGACTCAACCACAGTGGCAAACAGTCCAGGACACTCGGAAGACTCAACCACAGTGGCAAACAGTCCAGGACACTCGCAAGACTCAACCACAGTGGCAAACAGTCCAGGACACTCGGAAGACTCACCACAGTGGCAAACAGTCCAGGACACTCGAAGACTCAACCACAGTGGCAAACAGTCCAGGACACTCGAAGACTCAACCACAGTGGCAAACAGTCCAGGACACTCGGAAGACTCAACCACAGTGGCAAACAGTCCAGGACACTCGAAGACTCAACCACAGTGGCAAACAGTCCAGGACACTCGGAAGACTCAACCACAGTGGCAAACAGTCCAGGACACTCGGAAGACTCAACCACAGTGGCAAACAGTCCAGGACACTCGGAAGACTCAACCACAGTGGCAAACAGTCCAGGACACTCGCAAGACTCAACCACAGTGGCAAACAGTCCAGGACACTCGGAAGACTCAATCACAGTGGCAAACAGTCCAGGACACTCGGAAGACTCAACCACAGTGGCAAACAGTCCAGGACACTCGCAAGACTCAACCACAGTGGCAAACAGTCCAGGACACTCGGAAGACTCAACCACAGTGGCAAACAGTCCAGGACACTCGCAAGACTCAACCACAGTGGCAAAAAAAAAAAAAAAAAAAAAAAAAAAAAAAAAAAAAAAAAAAAAAAAAAAAAAAAAAAAAAAAAAAAAAAAAAAAAAAAAAAAAAAAAAAAAAAAAAAAAAAAAAAAAAAAACCCATCAAAAAACCGGAAAAGGCCCCCACGTAAAACCGGAAAAATCCCAAGTGGCAAAAAAAGGACCTGGAAATAACCCAGTCAAACAGTCCAGGACACTAAGATTAAAAAGGGAAAAATTTAAACCCTAAAGGCCAAAAGTAAAAGAGGCATGGGGCCCCCATCCAAATTTTTTTCCCGGGAATTTCCAGGGGGGTTTTCCGGGGGGAAACCCCCAGGGTTTTTTCCCCCCCCCTTTTCCCGCCCCCCAAAAAAAATTTTCCCCGGGAAATTCCCCAAAACCCCAAAAGGGAAAAAGTTTTTTTAAAAAGGGCACCGGGAAAGGGCCCCCTTTTCCCCCCCCAAAAAAACCCCGGGGAAATTTAGGTGTTTTGTGTTTCCTTTCCGTTTTTCCCCATGGAAAGTCCAAACCCCGGGAAACCAAGGGCCAGTCCGGGAATTTTCCCCCCCGGGGAAACATCCGGAATTTTCCCAAAGGGGGGCCTTGGGCATTCCCCCCAACTCCCCGTGGCCCGAAGTCCCCGGGGAAAAAGCCGTTTAAAAGCTCCCCAGTAAACCCCCGGAAGTCCCACGGGGAAAAACCCAGGCCGGGAAAACCCCCCCGTAAACATCCGGAATGGGTCCGGGATTTTTTTGCCACTGTGGTTGAGTCTTCCGAGTGTCCTGGATTTTTTTGCCCCCTGTGGTTGAGTCTCTGAGTGTCCTGACTTTTTACTGGGGTTGAGTCCCCCAGTGCCCTTTGGATTTTTGCCACTGTGGCTGAGTCTTCCGAGTGTCCGGGACTTTTGCCACTGTGGTTGAGTCTCTCGGTGTCCGGGACTGTTTGCCACTGGGGGGAGTTTTCCCGGGAGTGCCCTGGACTGTTTGCCCCCGTGGTTGAGTTTTGAGTGTCCTGGACTTTTTCCCACTGTGGTTGAGTTTTGAGTGTCCTGACTGTTTGCCACTGGGGTTGAGTCTTGGGGGAGTGCCCTTTGACTTTTTGCCAGGGTTATTTTTTGAGTGTCCTGGACTTTTTTGCCACTGGGGTTGAGTCT
>WNWK01050366.1:0-12862 GCA_009830355.1 Cherax destructor | reverse complement strand
GTTTTCCCAGAGGGGCGTCCTGTGCGTAAATCACCTGGAACCCGGCACCGGTCAGACGAATAACCGAAGCAGGTAGGCCCAAACCCGGCCCAGAAGAATGTAAGTTTTGGAGAGTAGAGAAAGGCGTTGGTGTTATCCAATTGGAACCCAGCCAATCCACTGTGTGGGATCTTTAACCACCTCAGTAAAGGGGGGATCAACGGGCCTATTGGAAAATTACGACGAAAAAAGATAGCTAGTTTGTCTAAAAAAAAGATTTTGGGTTTTAAAAAAAGCTGTCCAAATAATCATCAGAGATGCTACACTGAACTGGGAGCGAGGGCAACTGTATACCATAGGTACACTTGCTAGAAAGCAGAGGTGTCGAAGTGATGTTTTGAAAGGCAGCAAGGCGACTTTAGGCATGACGGAGCAGAATACAGAAAAGGAGTGCAGAGGCCGGCGTTCTTCCCTTGAGCAGACCACCAACGACGCACGTTCCTGGTGTTGATGTTTTGTTCCACTCAACAGGTCCAACAAATGGGTCAGCAGGAATTTGGGGAAAAAAAAGCCATTCATCGACACCATGCTAAAATTTCCATCCTTCCCCATCCTTCTTCCTTCCCATCTTACCGACGCTCTGGTCAATCAAGCTCAAGCCAAAGATGTTACAAGAGAAATGTGGTGCCCTCTGGCAAATAAAAAGAGGAAAAGGGGCTATTAAGAAATCAATATAGTATTCAGTTAGAGATAAAAAAAAAAGGGAATAAGAAAAGCATAAAGATTTTATGAGGTTGAAGTTGCAAGAAATCGAAGACTAACCAAAACGATTCTTTCAGGTATACAGAAGTAGATTGGGGAAAAGAGGGGCCACAAAAAAGTTACACAGGTCATTCCCACAGTGAAAAGGGAAAAATGTAAGAATTTTTAACACATACTTCCTCTCATTTTTTACACAGGAAGATACTAGCGATTTTCCAGAAATAATAAATTATGTAGAACAGGGCGATAGAAAATATGCACGATTAGGGTCACAAGTGACATGGTCCTTAGACAAACAGATAAATTAAAAAATAACAAACCCCAGGCCCTGATGAACATGCAAGGGTTCTAAAGGAATGTAAAGAGGAGCTTTTGCAAACCTATGGCTAATCTTTTTAACATATCCGCAAACTGGCATGGTGCCAGATAAGTGAAAGATGGCAAATGTGATACCTATTTACAAGGCAGGTGACAGGTCCTAAACTTCAACTATAGACCAATAAGCCTAACGTCCACAGGGGAAATAAATGGAAAAAAAACCCACACAATGGAAAAAAAAAAAATAAGCAGTTTAAGGGTTTTTTGAAAGGGCCCCCCACACGGGGGGTTTTTTCGGTCCCGACAGTCTCCGGGAAAAGAGAAAAATGAATATAATGGGTTTAAAAATCAGGTGGAGAATGCGGGGGCAGGGGAAAAAAACGGCAGGGACAGCTTAAAAGTGGGGGATATTTTAAAAAACCCTTTTGTATTTAAAGGACCCCAGGAATTTTGAGTTCTAGGGGGGGTAGGGTGAAGAAGTTTTTTTGGGAATGGGGTTTACCCGTTGTAGAAGCCGTTTTTCTTTAAAGGGTTTTTGGGAAAAAGAAAGGGGTGATTCCAGGATTCTTCGGTACTGCGTGTTGTCTTCTGGCGATGAGTCTTTTTTTCCCCGTAGTTGATTAAATGGTTGGAAATTTGGTGTTGAACACAGGCATTTCTTGAGTCGTCAGATCTGCCCGTACTGGTGTTCTAAAATGCGTTTTTGGGAGGTCCGGATGTTTCGCCGACGTAAAATTTTGGGCTGCACCCATTAAAAGGGGTTTTTATCCCCCTGCCGTGGTTTGGGAAGTTTCCCGTCTGTTACGGGAATGCCCTTTGATGGGGTGGAGGGAGGGGGATGGGGGAATGAGGTCTTAGAATGGAACACTGGGTTTTTTAAGCCCCCAAGGTTTTAAACTATCACACTATTTTTTAAGATTAAATGCTTTTTTCCCCCCCCTGACCCAATTTTCCCCCCAATCAAAACCCCTTTTATTCAGGCTATTTTTGGGATCTGTTTGGGCGGGAAAAAACCCCCCTTTTGGGGGGGGGAAAGTTGAAAAAAACTTAGCTGCTTTTGTTTTTTTTCCAACGTCCAAGGGGGGAAAAATTTAGGAACTTAATTTAGAGGAATTCAAACCTTTGAAAAAAAAAAATTTAAAAAGAATTTAGCAGGGTTTAACAAAAGGGGGTTCCCCCCAGAATTTTTTAACTTTTTTTCAAGGTTTTTTAATGATCCAATGAAATGAATTTTTAATGGACTTTTGGGTTTTGATAAATCCCCACAGAGACTATTGAGAAAATTAAGGGCACACTGAATGGGAAATTTTTTTCCAGGATAGAGGCAGGGTTTGACAGATAGACAGCAGAGAGTTTAAAAGGGGGAAAATCAGAGGGGGGGAAGGGACGGGGTTTCCCCAGGGGGCAGGGGTTGGGCCCTTGTTGTTTCAACAAATTAAACGACATAGATGGGGGGAAAAAATAGCACATAAGAAAGTTTGGGTGACACCAAAATGGGCCCCTCCATTCCCTTTTTGGGGCGAGGAAATTGGACCCAGGATGATTTGAATAGACTGATGCAGGGGCGGAAAGTGGCAGATGCATTTTTAAAATGACAAATGAAAATTCTAAACATTGGGGGGGGCAATAACCATGCCACAAAAAAAAAATAATGTAGATCTTTATTACTGTTTGGGAAAAAGGATTTGGGGATTTGGTTAGTAGTAATCAAAACCAAGACAACAGGCATGAGTGTTCAAAAAAAACCCAACAAAACCCTTTTGGCTTCATATCAAGAAGTATAAATAATGGGAGACCTCAGGTTGTTCTTCAACTCTATATATCCTTGGTTGGGCCTCATTTAGATTATGCTGGGCCCGTTTTGGTCTCCGTTTTACAGAATGGATATAAATGCTCTGGAAAAAATACACAGGAGGATGACAAAGTTGATCCCATGTATCAGAAATCTTCACTATGAGTATAGACTGAACCAACCCCCCCCCTCTAGAAAGGCCTAGGGAAATTTGGGGGGATATGATTGAGGGTATAAATGGAAAATGGGGAAATTTAAAAAAGGGGGTGTAAATAGCGTGCTAAAAATATCCAGCATTGACAGGACCCGAGCAATGGGATTAAATTGGAAAAAAACAGATTCAGTAAATAAGGGAAAAATTTGGGTTTGGAATAGAGGTTTTATGAGTGAAAAAAACCCCCGAGTACAGTTATAGAGGCTTAATGGTAGTTTTAAAAAAAAGGTTAGATAAATACATGAGTGGGGGTGAGTTGGTCCTGACTAGCTTGGCTACTAGGTCAGATGCCTTGCTCCCCTTTCCCTTAATGAATGTGACCTGACCTGGGCTGGGGGTTTGGGGGATTTTTAAACCAGTGGGGGGACTTGAACCTGCCCCCGCATGGGCCAGAGGCCCGCAGTGTTCTTTCCTATGTTCTTAAATCTAAATGGCCAAGTATTATAGGGAAAGGGCAAAAAAAATCTCCTATACAAAAAAATATAATAATATTAAACATATACATCCTAACAATTTACTCCCAAAAACAACCCAAAATCACCACACACCCAGTTCCCCTTTTTCCCAGTACTCACATTAGCTCACTAGCACACTGCTATTAGCACACTGCACTAGCAAGTAAAACAAAATATATATTTATAAACGGGGAAGGTTTTTAAACCCCCCCCCCTTTCTGCCGGTCTGTCTACTAGCAGGGGAAAACGCCAAAATGAGTAGTCTCCCCAAAAATTAAACAGGCCTACAGGTAATCTATAGATACGTAAAGCCATAGTTACAACGGATGATCAGGGGACCACTGAACGTCTAGAAACGTAATTTTAGGTTTTCCACTAGAAAATTTAAACCCGTGAGAGGTGGCCCAACCCGGGAAACCCCCCGGTTGACGGCATGCTGGAGGGAAACGCAATGAGGTGACAGCGGGACCCCAAAAATTTTGCAAAGTCATCCACATAGAGCGATGACCAAATATTGGGTGGGAGAACAGATGCCGATTATTTATAGCAAGCAGAAAGAGTGTTGTGCTCAGAACACATCCCTGGGGACACGTTCACTTGGACAAATTCTGGGGGAAAACTCATTACTAACCCGGGGGCGGAAATGTCTTTCGTTAAGAAGGCCCTAAGGAAAAAGGTAGATTGCCTCGGGGGCCCAAGGAGGGGCCTGAACGTAGATATTATACCCCCAAGTTTTAACGCCTTCAAAGGTCAAAAAAGATGGCGATAACCGAGTGGGCATAGATAGAGCCCCCGAGAAATGCGGACCAGAGGATTACCAATTTTAGTGGCATCAGCAAGAGGGTGGGGCTATATCGACACCGGAACCCAAAGAACAGGAGCCGTTGGGGAGAATTTACCACCAGTTTCCGTACTTTCTTCCAGACTGCACTCATTGAGGAAAATGATGGTGGGGAAAAGTAATCCCACCAGCAAGGGTTTTGCATTTGTATGACACAGAGAGCAATTGTTTCCCCGCTTAAAATCAAGGAGTCTTTTGTGGTTCTGTTATACCGGTACCCGCCCCACGCAGGGGTTCCGTACTGCCCGAAAAGCAGGAGACCACCAAGGGGACGCACTTTGAGAACGCTTTCCCGAGGTTTGGGGGGTAGGGAATTTAAGCTGCGGGTTTAAGACGGAGGACGAGAAGAGATGTGAAACCTCATCAAGGGAGAAGGAAGGAGCCTCATAAAACAGTAAGTTTTCGAAAAGGCCCCTTTTCCCCCGGTCAAATTCCAAATTTTGGGGAAGGAGGTGGAGAATACAAAAGGGACATGGGGATGATTGGAAAATGATTGCTGTCATGTAAGCCCGGGAGGACAGACCAGGTGAAGTCAAGGACAGTTGAGGAAGACAGATGGAAATCAATGCAAGAGAAAGAATGAGTTTGAGGATAAAAAAATTGGGGGAGCCCCCTTTTTAAAACAGGGGGGGAGAGAAGCAAGAAAGCCCCCAACTGAATCCACGGGGGTCAAGGGACCCTCCCAAAAAAATGTTAAAATGCCAAGTAATAAGGTGGCAAAGGAAGAAACCAGAAAATCAACATCTGGGATAGACAATGCCCAAAGGGGAGAAAAAAGGAAGAGGTATACCACTTATTAAAGGGGATACGGGCTCAGTGTAATGAAAGAAAAAAAATTTGAGTGATTGTAGGGAATACCAGTGGTATAAGAAAGCACTTAAAGTTCCATGGAAAAAGATCCGATAATAAAAAAAATCTCCCCAAAAAGGGAGGGATAACGGGGGATTGAATTTGGGTTTTTTGAAAACAGCCCCCAAATTAAAAAACGGGAACAACCCTAAGTAAACCCCGGCCCCTGAGGCCTGGATTTTCCCACTCAAAAAGCAAGAAGAAAAAAAGAGGTCAATTTAGAGGTACTATGGTTAATTAGAAAAGTCCACGGGGGGAGGCAGCGGAAGACCGAAGCAGAGAAGGAGGGAGCAAAGGGGAAGGGGGCTGTAAACGGAGAAGAGAGGGATTGGAATGGAGGTGGGAATGTCCATCAACGTTCATCTCTGTAATATATTTTGGGGCTTCAGCTTTAAGACAAAGATGGGACGTTGAACCAATTAGAAATGGAAGAAGGAGTAGGGTGACAATAATGGGGGGACTATAGCTGTACTAAAGTAGAGGGCAGGGGGAGGAGGGAAAATTTGGGGGTTGGGAGGGGGCAGGAGGGAAGGACCTGGGTGGGGGGGGCAGTCAAGGAAGAAACTTGGGAGGGGGCAGGTGATGTGAACCCAATGGGGAATTTTCCCCGACTTATGAGAAGAAGAGGGGGAGGAGGTTGGTGTTTGGGCGGGGGTTTTGACACAGAACTGGGAGTGAAGGGAAAGGGGGGGGAAAGGGGTGCCGAGGTGGGCCCGACCAAGAACACAAAACAATATGAGACAGGGGTGATAAGATGGGGGACCACAGAGGAAGCCGGGGAGTTACCCCGGTGGGGGGCGTTTAGCAAAGCGAGAATAGGAAATAGGAAGTCTCCATTGAAGGCATAAATGAAACGGCCAAACATATGAGAAACCTTTTGCCCTTTTTAGACAAGGTTTTTGCCATTTTGGAAACCCACAATGGCGGGGTAAGATGGATGCCCCCGAAGTTAAGGAAAAAGGGGGGTAGATTACAAGAAGGACTGGCATGGCGTCCACCACAGACTGGGCATTGGGGCCCGGACCCCCAAATTTCCCCGGACGCCAAAACGCCAGCAGTTTTAAAATTTTCGGTGTCCCCTTTGAACTTGTAAAGGGCCGAAAGACCGAGAGCAGAAGGTCACGGGTAATGTTAGCAATATTGCAAAGGGTATACCCCAGCAGGCAGGAGGACAAAAGTGTCAATTTAATGGGGGGTCCTGGGGCCGCTGCCCCGAAATTTATCACCCCTGTTTAAAATTCTGGGGACAATGGTGGGGGGAATAACAGGCCACTACAAGAGTTTAGAAATGATGTTTTTTAAAAGTGACCGGAGGATCATGGACGAAGGGGGAAAAAGATCAGAGCTTGGTCACATTCTGGACTGTAATGATGAGTGTGCCACTTTTGTGAACATGAAAGGTCACATGGCGGGGGGGCCCTTTCCCAATACTAAGATCGGAAAGATAGGTAGAAAGAAGTCGGTCTCAGAGTAAAAACTTAGTCCATTGTGTAGTGTGAAACAAAGTGTTTAAGGGGAGTGAGTGACATGCTGGTCATTTCTGAGATGAATTAGATTGAGGTAATGCAGTATCATCATGTGGGTCTTGGTCATTTAGATGTGGGGCCAGAGTTGGTCCGAAGGGGGCGGCTACAACCCAAAATTGCCGCACCATAAAGGGAGAAACCGGAAGAAGGTAAAGAAGAGCGGAGGTCGACGGGAAAGGGCATGGAACCCCAGTACCTGAAGCAGGGGCGAACTGACACCAGCAAGAGATACATGGGTATTGGAAGTGTCTGAAGAGTGGTCCAAAAGAGGTAGGGCGAACTTGGGGGGAACTGGAAGGGGCCCGGGGTGTAGGTTTACGATTGGGGCGTCCATGGGTTTTTATTTTTTTTTTTTGTTTTTTAAACAAAAAAAAAGAAGAAAAGAAAATAAAAAAAAAAAAAAGAATAAAATAAGGGGGAACATTGAGGAATAGCCCTAGGGGGAAAGAAAGGGGGGAAACCCCCCCCACGCCCAAGAGGACCTTTAAAACTGGAGTGCAGATGCGGATGGAACCCGTAAGCCAGCAATCCAGGATAGCAACCCCCATCCACCAAGCCACCTCAGAGGACAAAAAAAAAGAAGGCAGCCGGGTACCTGCCACAAAAATACCTCCTTCGGCACCACCCACGGAATCTGAAAGGGGGCCTCCAGATATACACCCGTCATGAATGATACCCAAAGCCACCCCCATGAGACCGGAGAGGGATCGGGACATCCCCAGGCGATCCAGATTCCATGGCAAACTACACCACTGCCAAGAACCTCAACAGAATGGGGTGGACCACGGTACCCCCTTTCCCCCTACCTTTTAACCAGAATGCCTGTGAGAGAATTTACAGGGTAAAAATGGAAAGGGGAAAAAGGGAGGGATGAGGAGGAGGAGGAGGAAAGAAAAAAAAGGGGGACTGGGAAGATGGGATAGGGAGGGATTGGGGTTTATTAGGTTCTCTGAGGAAGAAGACCAAGAGGTCCAACCTCAGACCGATATCCTTTACGAAAAAGGAGCCCCCCAAAGAGGGTGGTCAATGTTGAACAAGGAGAAGGCTGGTGGGAGTGGAGATGTCATCTTGAGGGGAATTTTGGGTTGAATATAATGGGGAACCGTAGTTTGGAAATTAGGAAGATGTGTTTTTACTAAAAACATTATGCAGAGGGCTAAGGAGGGGGTTGGGTTTTTCGCACATTTAGAGAGGGTGGAACGAAATAGAATGACTTCGAGAGCATACAAATCTGTAAATAACAAAAAGGCACAATAGTGACTGGGAAAAATCCCCACACAACCCGCATATAAAAGAGGAGCTTACGACGACGTTTCTGTCCGACTTTGGGCCATTTACAAAGTCACACTAAACACAGAACAGGGAGAAGGGGATTTATAGGCAGATAGGAGAGGGCACAAAGAGTGGTGGGGAAATAGGGGGAAATAGTAGTGGTAGTGGAAGTAGTAGTAGGGAGTTATCATATTCTGGGAGAGAGGGGCACCAAACAGCTGGGGGCCCCCAAAAATCACAACCTGATATTCCTCTGCGTCCCATCATATCTTCTAGAGGTTTGTCTCTTATTATCTTTGCCCCTACCCAAAAACCATCACCCCCTTTCTTGGTACTTTTTCTCCTCCCCACCTTCTTCACTCTCAAGACTTCATCAACGGGTTCGCTCTCCCCCGATCTGTTGAGCCCCTCTTCACTAATGTCCCTCGGGATGTTCCTTTAATTTTCTCAGAGAAAGGCCAATGAAGGGCTTCATCCCCCTATACCTACTGATGTTTTTTTTATCTTATTCGCCTTGTGTGGACTCTAATTCCTTTTTTTTTCAAGGTAAATATTATTCTCAAACCTTCAGTGTCGCTATGGGTTCCCCTCTATCCCCTGTTCTTGCTAATCTTTACTAATATTTGAACTGTTCTTCTTCCCACTATTGATGTACGTCCTTCACTCTGGCCCCGCTATGTAGATGACATCTTTGTTTTTTGGGCCTCATGACTCAAGTCTCTTCCAACCATTTTTTGATGCTCTTAATAATCTTGTCCCTTCCATTAAGTTTAAAGCTGATTGGGAATCTAATTTTTTGTTTCCCTTTTCCTTTGATGTTCATGTCCACCGCTCAGTTACAGGTTTTCCCTTTTTCCGTGTATTGCAAGCCTATGAAAGGGGCATGTACATTCACTACTTTTCTTATCATGCTTCCTCTGTCAAGAAAACTGTTTTTATGTCCCTCTTTCCCCGTGCTCTCATTTGTGATCCTCAGTTCCTTGAAGCAGAAATTTATTTCATAATTCTTTTTCCCCGCCTTCACCCTTCCCATTTCATAGACTTGTTTTCTCTCGTGCTAAACGGACTTTCTTCTTCCAAAACCCCCTTACTCCTGGGAACTCTCCTGTCCTCTGCCTTCCCTACATCTCTGGTCTCTAATCTCAACAACTCTCCGTTCCTTAGACATTAAACTTACCTTTCGCCAGACTAACACTCTTCGCACTAATCTAGTTTATACCTCCCCCCCCTATAGATTCTCCTGGTGTTCTCTATTTCTTGTTTTTTTCCCCTTCAGTACTTTGGAGAAAATGGTGATCTCTTTTTGACAGACTTAGGGAGCACAAAAATGTGTTTGGGCCGGGCACTAAAATTTTCTCTTTTCTGTCATGCCAGAGATCACAGTCATCCTATTGATTGGTCTTCTGCTAAAAATGTTATACGTCCAACTTTTACAGTCGCCGTCTGGTTGAATCCCCCCTTTTACACAACTTTCCCCGTATGAATCTTAGCCCTGGCTTTGTCTCTGTAGATGCTTTCCCTCTATTACATTGTTAAATGCTCCCAAAACCCGAACACCTGTGACTTAACCTGATTCCTTCCCCTATCTCTTCCCTTTTCCCTGTATTTCCCATTTGTCCTTTATTTTTTTTCAACATTTTTCCCCTGTGTTCTTTTCCTTACCCTTGCGGGTCGCCAGCTGTATTGCAGTGCCCCCCTCCCCCGAATATGACTTACTCCACTACTACTACTTTACTACCCTTACCCCCGTCTGCGCCATAAAACCCCCCTACCGTTCTTTTGCTAGTGTGACTTTGTAAATGGTCCAGGTGGGCCGAAACGTCGTCGTAAGCTCCTTCTTTATATGCGGGGTTTTGTTTGTACAAATCTTGTGGAAAGAAATTAGGGGTTTGGGGGCGGCCTAGGGAAAATTGGAGGAGGGGTAAAGGGGTTTTGTGGAAGGGGTTGCCTTCCCGCAAGTTTGCATGAGCGTATTAGATAGGGAAAGAGTGGGGGTAAGGTTTACAACTTGAAATGCTTTTGAGGGGAGCAACATCCATTTATGAAGGGGTTCAGGGAAACGAGCAGGCCGGACTTGAGTCCTGGGGGTGACGAGTACATACCGCACACTGAAGGAGGGGTGTTGGTAAGTGGCAGTTTTATAACTGTAGTGTAAGGGGTCTCTGGTAACACAGTGATGAAGTGAAGATGAAGTGTTTTTTTCGGGTCACTCTCCCTTTGGGGGGAAACAGCCCATGTGTTAATAAAAAAAAAAAATATAAAGGGTAATGCCCAAAGTCAAATAAAAACGGGCTGGATAATGATTTTTTTAAAACAAGGGAAATAATAGATTCTGTATAGTAAATATATGCCCCAAGTTAAGACAGATATCACAGTGGAACACATCATTCACGGTCACTGTAGAGTCTATAATTGACATTGCTGGGAACCCCTAAAAGTTTTCAAATGAATTCTCGGGAGCAGAGGTGTGAGGAGAAAAGTCTCATAAGAACGTACTAGAGGAACATACATGGAAGAAAATGAAAATAAACCAAGTTGGGGGGTTTTTAGGGGCACGTCGAGAACACTGTATCATCATTCGTGGGCCTGGACTGTTTAACATTTCACCTCAAGATATCAGAGGCACTGCTGAGACAAGTGTAGAAGTTTTTAAAAACAATCTGGAAGTTTCCTCTTTGGGTGCTGATCAACCAGACTGTACGGACATGGATAGCAGACTGGCAAAAAATTCTTGTTAAAACGGGGAAAACCCCGAAACCCTGGTTCATGGCGGGGTTGGGCCAGTAGGAAAACATTGCAAATCACATTTTAAAAAAGTTTACTGTTAAAAATAACTAAATAAAATTCCAGAATACCCCCGATTCAAACTCTTTTTTCATTAATTCTCATCTAACATGGGCATACAAAAGTAATTGTTTTTGGTTTTCACTCCCATAACTGAAACCCCGGGGCCAGGGGCATTTTAACGGGGTTTTTTGGGTGCCCGTCGTTAAATCAGAACCTTGATTGTCCAATCACAGGAGAGCCCCCCAGATGCTGCCACTGCCTAGCCGATGGTTTATTACGGTGCCCCTCTCTATTTTTCTTCTGTTTTGCCATTCTTTGTAACCGTGTGGTACACTTATATTCAACTCCTGTACATAGTGTACATAAGTGTACATAAATATATATTTTGGTGAAGGAAATACAATCTAAATATATTACTGCTGAGTTTATTTTTTGGGCCAAAAACCCACTGGACGAGTTTACAGGCCATTCTAAACCTGTGTTGGGGTCCGATAACAAAATAGTTTACATTTCTACAACATAATACAAATGTGAACTTCCCCAAGCATGAACATTTAAGGCCACAATTATTCACACAATATCTACTTAATTAAATATTAGTGGTGGAGTCTGATACAAGTTGTGCAGCACTACGCCACCACAAGGTAAATAATAGACTGGATACCTAGATCCCCTAACAAGAGACGTCTAGCCAATGATGATATTCTTTTTAAACCAAAGTTCTCCCAGACTGCAATATTGCTGTGCACTAACAACTACTTTTAAAAGAGGCAAAAATTTCAGATTTAGAAAAAAAACAGAGAAGAAAATTAATTTGGGGCCTTTAAATTTGGGCAATCACCTGAATTATTGGGGAAATTCAAAAGTTCTTGACTGAACTCCTCTGAATGTAGACAACCCAAATACACATTTTTACAATTTGAAATTTCCAGTATGATTGGTCCAAATGACCTCACAGAAAACACCCATAAAAGAGACTTCAAAGTGGGTAAAAATACCACAAGTGAAAAACCCGAGTTGCTGATATTGACTCATCAAGCTGTTGTCACTTGCTAGAAAGTAGAAAGTAGCCAGAAAGTAGTGGTTGTTCACTTTCATATCTAATATACAAGTAGAAAGTAGCCAGAAAGTAGTGGTTGTTCACTAACTTTTCCTCCATTTTTAAGGATGATTTAAACATTTATCTGATATAATGAAGTTAAAAAAAATTTGGGAAAAAATTTTCCATGAATTGTGACGCCACTTTGAGTGTAAAAGATTCTGTGTAGAAACAGAGTGGAGGGTGGAGTGAGGTGGAGGGGGGGGGGTGAGGGGAGGAGGTGGGGGGGGTGGGGGGGGGGGAGGGGGGGGGAGTGGGGTGGAGTGGGGGGGGGGTGGGGTGGGTGGGTGGGGGGGAGTGGGGGGGGGTGAGGGGAGGGGGGGGGGTGAGGTGGAGTGGTGGGGGGGTGGGGGGGGGAGTGGGGGGGGGTGAGGTGGAGGGGGGGGGGGGGTGGAGTGGGGGGGAGGGGGGGGGGGAGGTGGAGTGGGGGGGGGTGAGGTGGAGTGGGTGGGTGGGGGGGAGTGGGGGGGGGGGGTGGAGGGGGGGGGTGAGGGGGGTGGGGGGGAGGGGGTGGGGGGGGGTGAGGTGGAGGGGGGGGGGTGAGGTGGGGGGGTGGGTGGGGTGGAGTGGGGGGGAGGGGGGGGTGAGGTGGAGGGGGGGGGGTGGAGTGGGGGGGGGTGGGGGGGGTGTGGGAGTGGGATTTGTAGGGTGGAGAGGAAAGATAAAAAAGATATGTTTTTTTACATCATATATCAACCAGAATAGTTCATCATATTAATAAGTATCTTGAAGGGGCAACTTTTTAATTTTTAAAATTTTTTTTTCCTTATTCAGTTTTCTTTTGATTTAGAAAACCTTAATAAATCAGTTTCAGATTTTCATCAATTTTCGAGAGATTTCCTGAAGCGCCCGTACTGGTCGGAAGTTGGGTCTGCCCCCTGGGCGACTTAACAAACTTTGGTTTCCAAAATAGCGGACGGGTACGGCGAAATGAAGGGCTGTATGGACTTGTTGCTTCTGAGGAACGG
>WNWK01050365.1:0-12862 GCA_009830355.1 Cherax destructor | reverse complement strand
GGCGTCTTGTTGCGGGGAGGAGTCAGTCTCTGAACACACCTGAGCTGGGTGGTTGTTCCTCTTTCATCTCTCTCTCTGGCCTGCTGCCCTCGTCGAGTCAACACCTCACTCTATTTCTACTTGTTTTCTCGACTTTAGACTCTGTTGGGTAGAGTATGCATTCGTGGGTGAGGCGAATCATACTTCTCAGAACTCTGTGTAACTCTGTTCACAGAGAATAGACTAGACAATGATTTTTCGACGTTGGTCTGGGTTGTGTGTCACCTTGACACTCTGATACTACTCAGGTCTCAAGCTCTAGCTCTGGACCTAATTCGATAAGGCATCTGTGCACTGCCACAGTTTGGGATTTTTTATGCTGAACCTAGTTTCAGTAGGATGGGAGTTTTGTGACTGCTTTGGAGGATCTACTGATGGTCCCCAGTTAGGGTCGATTTTCTATCTCCTTGTTCCTGACGCTGTGTTGCTGTTGCCTGTTATAGTGCTGTTCTGCGAATTGGTCATTTGTCTGGACAATCAAGCTGTTCTGGTTGTCGGTTTGTTAATGCAGCTAGCTTTAGAGAAGTTCAGTCGTACACTGGTTGAGTCGAGTCGTAGAGTTACCGGGAGCACACTCATACACACCTTTATTCTTATTTGTATATATTATTGTAAGTACTGACATTGTACCTGATGGTACTTCTGAGTCATTGATATATATGTGCCCTCAGCACAGACTTATTATATATGAGAGCAGTGTAGGAGCTACCCTCCTAATTAACCTAATTGATATCTTGATTAATATCTTTATATTTGATTTACTTTGCTACCCTAGATTTTCTCACTTTGTTAATAAATCTTTTAAATCATTTACTTTGGTTAGTACCCTATCAGTTGCAATCCCCTTAATCTATAATATATGTCGGATAACTGAAACAGGATACTGACTTTGTTGCAAAGCCCAGTAACAGGCTGGATGCTAGAAGGGCTTTCCTTTCTAGTGTTCACTGGATATATCTATTATTAATAGATATCGAGTCATTTTGTAACAAGCCTCTGTTTACCAGAGTACGTATGCATCAGCCTCTGTTTACCAGAGTATGTATGGACCAGCCTCTGATTACCAGAGTATGTATGGACCAGCCTCTGTTTACCAGAGTATGTATGGACCAGCCTCTGTTTACCAGAGTATGGCATGGACCAGCCTCTGTTTACCAGAGTATGTATGGACCAGCCTCTGTTTGCCAGAGAATGTATGGACCAGCCTCTGTTTACCAGAGTATGTATGGACCAACCTCTGTTAACCAGAGTATGTATGGACCAGCCTCTGTTTACCAGAGTATGTATGGACAAGCCTCTGTTTACCAGAGTATGTATGGACCAGCCTCTGTTTAACCCAAGAGTATGTATGGACCAGCCTCTGTTTACCAGAGTATGGATGGACAAGCCTCTTTTACCAGAGAATGTATGGACCAGCCTCTGTTTACCAGAGCATGTATGGACCAGCCTCTGTTTACCAGAGTATGTATGGACCAGCCTCTGTTTTCCAGAGTATGTATGGACAAGCCTCTATTTACCAGAGTATGTATGAACAAGCCTCTGTTTACCAGAGTATGTATGGACCAGCCTCTGTTTACCAGAGTATGTATGGACCAGCCTCTGTTTGCCAGAGAATGTATGGACCAGCCTCTGTTTACCAGAGTATGTATGGACCAACCTCTGTTAACCAGAGTATGTATGGACCAGCCTCTGTTTACCAGAGTATGTATGGACAAGCCTCTGTTTACCAGAGTATGTATGGACCAGCCTCTGTTTACAAGAGTATGTATGGACCAGCCTCTGTTTACCAGAGTATGTATGGACCAGCCTCTGTTTACCAGAGTATGGATGGACAAGCCTCTGTTTACCAGAGAATGTATGGACCAGCCTCTGTTTACCAGAGCATGTATGGACCAGCCTCTGTTTACCAGAGTATGTATGGACCAGCCTCTGTTTTCCAGAGTATGTATGGACAAGCCTCTATTTACCAGAGTATGTATGAACAAGCTTCTGTTTACCAGAGTATGTATGGACCAGCCTTTCTTTGCCGGAGTATGTATGGACCAGCGTCTGTTTACCAGAGTATGTATGGACCAGCCTCTGTTTTCCAGAGTATGTATGGACAAGCCTCTATTTACCAGAGTATGTATGGACCAGCCTCTGTTTACCTGTGTATGTATGGACCAGTCTCTGTTTACCAGAGCATGTATGGACCAGCCTCTGTTTACCAAAGTACGTATGGACCAGCCTCTGTTTACCAGAGTATGTGTGGACCAGCCTCTGTTTACCAGAGTATGTATGGACCAGCCTCTGTTTACCAGAGTATGTATGGACCAGCCTCTGTTTACCTGGGTATGTATGGACCAGTCTCTGTTTACCAGAGCATGTATGGACCAGCCTCTGTTTACCAGAGTATGTATGGACCAGCCTCTGTTTACCAGAGTATGTATGGACCAGCCTCTGTTTACCAGAGTATGTATGGACCAGCCTCTGTTTAACAAAGTACGTATGGACCAGCCTCTCTTCACCTGATTATCTATGGACCAGTGAAAAATAAAGGAAAAGAAAGCTGGAATAATAAGGAAGGGAAGAAGTGGAGAAGCAAGAAGGAAACACGAGGCGCCTCTTACAAAGGCAATGAAAGAAACAAACACTGTAGAAGGCAGGAAATAAAAAAGAATATATTTACTGGACTCACAAAAAAAAAAAAAAACTAAAAGAGAAAAGAAGGCACAGAAAAATAACATATACCGATAAAACGTAACAAAGAAAGAACAAGCAAGGAAATATACAGTGAAGAAAGCATCAAACAAAAATCATACCCTGAGGAAGGCAGCAAACCAGAAGAAAATAAGCACCTCGGACACGCAAATAAGAAGGAAACTGAAAGAGAAACTAAGGAATGAAAAGAATATTCCCCAAAATGTAACAAAGTAAGAACAAGCAATGAAGCAAAGGACAAACTTCCTTGAAGAAAAACTATAAGAAAAACAACGAATATCAGTCGGAAAGACAAGGAGCTCTAGCAAGAAAATAAGAACCAGCTCACTGTTTACAGAAAGACTTCAACACATCAACTTGTGTCAGTTATTTCAGCAGCCATTCTAAGTTAAGAAAAGAACTGTATCTAGTCTACTGCTAATACATTCAGGGATTTGCTGGCCAAGCTTCTGAGATCAAGAAGTTTCCAGTATAAACCCACAGGTCAGGTCAGAGGTGCATCCTGACAACTACATCCAAGAAGGTGAACACAAAGTCAAGCAAAAAACAATTATAAAACAACTCCAGCGACTAACAAATAAAACACCAAACATAAATTAATCATCGTCTTCCATAACGACATGCAGGAGCATGCAGAAGCATGCAGGAGCATGCAGGAGCATGCAGGAGACAATGAATTTTTAGCTCTCATAATCTGTCCTGGACATTCATAAAAACACCATCAACTGATGAGAAGTCAGGGGAATGGAAGACCAGGCGTCAGTATCCACGTACGATGTTACACCAAGACCAGGCGTCAGTATCCACGTACGATGTTGCAACACAAGACCAGGCGTCAGTATCCACGTACGATATTGCAACACAAGACCAGGCGTCAGTATCCACGTACGATGTGACAACAAGACCAGGCGTCAGTATCCACGTACGATGTTACAACACAAGACCAGGCGTCAGTATCCACGTACGATGTTACAACACAAGACCAGGCGTCAGTATCCACGTACGATGTTGCAACACAAGACCAGGCGTCAGTATCCACGTACGATGTTAGCAACACAAGACCAGGCGTCAGTATCCACGTACGATGTTACAACACAAGACCAGGCGTCAGTATCCACGTACGATGTTACAACACAAGACATCTGTTAATTACGGACGGGCGAGTTTACTTTGTTTGAATATCTCAATAATAAAGACAAGAAAATACTATTTTTTTTATCTTTCCATACTTGTTTTTTTTTTATCTTTCCTTAATACTTATACTAATATAATGCTTAGCATATGTTAAGATCAGGGTCTTTATAACTGATCTTCTATGATTTTGAACACTGTCTGATGATACAGTAAAGTTAACTCACAAACTAGTCGTGAATAACTGATGTTTCAATAAATAATAAACATAAAAAATATATATAAATTGCAAATATATATATTTTTTGTTTATCACCATTCTTTGATAAATTGTTGTAATATGCTGAACAATTCATCACACTCTGGGCTAATAAAATGTTTTACTATACGAGGAAAGAAAGTTTGAGGGGGACGTTGAGAGGTGTGAACCCCAGACACAACATTGCCTCAAGAAGTACTCCTCTAGCCAGACAAGAAGTACTCGTCTAGCCAGACAAGAAGTACTGTCTAGCCAGACAAGAAGTACTCGTCTAGCCAGACAAGAAGTACTCGTCTAGCCAGACAAGAAGTACTCGTCTAGCCAGACAAGAAGTACTAGTCTAGCCAGACAAGAAGTACTCCTCTAGCCAGACAAGAAGTACTCGTCTAGCCAGACAAGAAGTAATCATCTAGCCAGACAAGAAGTACTGTCTAGCCAGACAAGAAGTACTCGTCTAGCCAAACAAGAAGTTCTCGTCTAGCCAGACAAGAAGTACTCGTCTAGCCAGACAGGAAGTACTGTCTAGCCAGACAGAAAGTACTGTCTAGCCAGACAAGAAGTACTCGTCTAGCCAGACAAGAAGTACTCGTCTAGCCAGACAAGAAGTACTCTGTCTAGCCAGACTAACATAGTTTGATTCTGCTATTTATGTTTCATATTTATTTCTTAATGTGGGATTTTCTACACAATGCTATGTATATTTATACATACTATGTATATCTAGTGTTACTGTGTGTAGCAGTGTGTTAGTGTGTATGTCTGGTGTTACTTGTATAGTGTTATGGTCATTAATATATTTCTTCTGTTATTCAACATTAATAATATTAGCAACACTGCCTCCATCTACGCCCTGTCATATGCCTTTTTAAATCTATAAATACAAGACATTGATACTTTTCTTTATGCAACTTTCACTACGAACTTCTGCTTAAAAGAGGAAACTTTATTCAACGTTTCGGATTGTTTTTTAATCTTTCTCAAGCAGAGGGACCTGGGAGAGGATCTCACTTTCAAGGATCACAACAGTGCCACCATCACAACTGCAAAGAAATTGATAGGATGGATAATGAGATCTTTCAAAACAAGAGATGCCAAGCCAGTGATGATCCTTTTCAAATCACTTGTTCTCTCTAGGCTGGAATACTGCATACATTAACATCTCCCTTCAAAGTAGGTGAAATTGCAGATCTAGAGAGTGTACAGAGAACCTTTACTGTACATATAAGTTCCGTCAAACACCCTCAACTACTGGGAACGCCTGAAAGCACTTGACTTGTACTCACTGAAACGCAGCTGAGAGAGATATATCATAATCCACACTTGGAAAATTCTAGAAGGAATGGTCCCGAATCTGTTCTTATAAATCACTCCCTACGAAAGTAAAAGACTGGGCAGGCAGTGCAAAATACCCCCAATGAAAAGTAGGGGCGCCATTAGTACACTAAGAGAAAACACTATAAGGGGGGGCGGGACAGACACTTAAAGTCGGTCCCGGGGTTAAGCCGGGCTGGGGTTTTTACGTTGAACTACGGGGGGCCCGCAGTAACAGCCACAGTAATCATAAATTTCGAAAAAATTTTTAAGAGGGGCCAAATTTTATTGGGAAATTTCCCCTCCAGGGGCTTTTTCGAGGTTACAGTTTGACAAAGCTGAAACGTTGCCACAAAAAAATGTCACATTAGTTCATCTGTGTCCTTTTTACCTAAAATTTTGTCGGTAATTCCACCATTATTACTATAAAATTTGGGCCCTAATTATTTATTCCCCAATATTGTTTTTTACAATCCCTTTATTTTTTTCCAAAATTTTTCCCTTTTTTAACCCCTCAATCATATCCCCCATAATTTTATGCCTTTCTAGAGGGCAGATTCATAGGGAAGATTTCTGATACAGGGGGTCAATTTTTTTCATCCCCCCTTGTACGTTTTCCAGAGCATTTATATCCATTCTTTTTAAAAACGGTAAAAACTGTGCACATAACTAAATGGGGGCCAACCAAAGATATAGAGTTGAAAATAAACCCTTTTGGGGGGCTTCTTTTCCCTTTGGGGTATGAAGCCGGGGAAATTTTGTTTGTTTTTTTTGCAAACACTTTTGCACTGTTGTTTTTGGGTTTTTAAATTTTCTGCTAACTAGAACTCCCAGTAATACTAAGATCTACATTATTTAGTTTATATGTGGCATGGTTATTTTCTTGTCCAATGTTTAGAATTTTTTATTTGTCTATTTAAACCCCCTCTGCCACCCCAGACTCCATCAGTAAAAATTTAAATCTTCCGGAGTGCTCGTCCTCATTAGAATGAATTGGGGCCTTTTTTTGGGGTCATCCCCAAAAACCTGCTTATGTGCTATTTATTACCCCCATCAATTTTTTAACCAAAAATTTTGGGAAAAAAAAAGGGGCCCAACACTGCCCCCCCGGGGAAAACCACTGTGATGCGCCCCCCCTCTGATTTCCCCCCCTTGAAGCAAATTCTCTGCCCCCCATTTGTAAAACCAAAAGCCTGTACCTAGGGGAAAAAAACCCCTATTCCGTGTGCCTTAAGTTTTTCAATAGCCTCTGGGGGGGGGGAACTCATCGAAAGCCTTACTGAAGTCCATATACACAATATCATTTCATTACCATGATCAACCTTTTAAATGCCTTGGTGAAAAAGGAAAAATTGTAAGGCCACTTAGTGAAACCACAGATTCAAATTAATTTATCCCTTTTTAAGATCGCTATGAATTGCCTGACAATTATTGATTCCATATATTTTCCCCCTATGGTGATAAGGTTTTTTTGGGCTATTGTTCGAACCTAAGGGCCTGTCCCGCCTTGTAAATAGTTTTTAAATTTCCCCCTTTTCCCCCCTTGTCTGGCATATTGGTCACCATTTATTAGTATTTGGGGCACACGCGGGGCCACCATTCCTTATTTTTTAAAGTATTATCTTTGTTTTTTGGGGTTTGGAGGTTTCTGGGATGAAAGAGGACACAGCCATGGAATGACAATGGTCCCCCTTTAGAGTTTGCCATATAAATCCCATCTTTAAATTTTTCAGGGGAAGATCGCACCATTATATAAGGCCCATGGATAAAGAGACAAAAAATTTTTTTTCCCACCACCAGGAAGGAACAAAAAAAAAAACACTGAAAGGATAATCTCGGGGAGACACCCCCCTCATGCAGACGTATAATGTTGGAATGGGAATCACTATTAAAGATATGTTAACATTCATACATCACAGCATAACAACAGTAGGGGGAAAAAGTAGCAACAGTCGTACTGGCCAAAGGGGCAGCCACATCACAGACATAACAACAGAGGGACACAGAGCACACAGTCGTATAGGTTGGGGGCAGCCACATCACAGTACATAAAAAAGAATAACGGGCACACAGTCGTACTGGCCAGGTTGTGGCAGCCCCCACCAAAAGTTTTATTGTTAGTGATTGAATCATCCAAGTTGACAATTTTCATTTTCATCACCAGGTTTTTTTTTTTGCATTTGGGGTGGGAATGTTTTTAAAATGTTAATGAAGAGGGGAAAAAAGGTATATGTGAAAACTGAAAGACTTATTTAAAAATTTAAAATTTGTTTTAAAAAAAGTGTTTTATAAATATCTTTTTTTTTTTAACCACAAGTTTTCTTGTTAATCACTTTTCCTATTTACATCTAACCCCCAAAAAATCATGAAATCAAGAATTTTTTTTTTTTTTCTTACACTATTTATACAATTTTTTTAAATTTAAACAACCGTGAGGGGGGAGGGATATTTTAAAAGAACTTTTCACATGTTTGACATTTTTACGTATATATGGCACTCTGCCATACACAAAACATGTACACGTGACAAAAAATACGTAAACATTATACTTATTCATATAAACTTTAAATGACGTTCATCAACATACAACATGTACACATAACACATAAAAACACGTAAGCATTACATTCATTCATACATAATAACATGTAAAATGCAAACAGTCCTCCACTAGTGTTACAAACGTGTCACATCTTTATATATTCACTTTTCACAAAGAATTTTTCAAAATACTGTAAACCAACATTTTTTGTCTTATATATTCTGAATATTGAAGCACATAAATATTTCCTTTTTTCCCCTTATTTTGCCTCTACTACATTGTTTAATTTAACCACCATGTGAGAGTACAGGTGTGTCTATGAGAATGTATACAATGTGGGGCATGAGCGAAACAGGGGTTTAGAATGAGATGTGGGGTTTTGTATGTGTGACCTAAACATGTTAGAGGAGGGGAGAAATTGTCTGCATTTTTATTGCATGTAGTATTTGTAATACATGGGATTGTATGGGGTGTGGTGTATATGTAAAAGGCGTATGCGTAAGGCGGTGGAAACGTAAAAAATATAGGGAAAATACTTATAAATGTGTATGTTTATCCCCTTTGTTAGTTTTGAGTGACAAATGAAAAAGACGAAAAAATAAAAAAATGAAAACAGTGTAATATTTAACACAGTTTAGATGGGGGGAAAGTTCATCAACACTTGGCCATTTATCTTCATAAAATAAAACAATCACAAATATTTTAAACTGCAAATAAGTAAAAAAATTGTGCTAGTATAAATTAAGTGAAATAAAAGGATTTCCAAAATTTTACTTAATTAGCTGTCACCCGCAGGGGGACGGGTGGCCCGGGGGGGAATTCTGGGGTTTTGGAAGAAATCCACTTGAAATGACAAAAAATGACCCGGCACTGGGGGGGCAAACCCCCGACCGGGGAGGGGGAAGGAGACATCCAAATAACCGGAGGATTCCGGGGGAACAGGGCCTTTGGGGGAAGGGGAGCTGGGGTGAAAATGGGTTTTGAAAAAAGGGGGGGGGGGGGGGGGGGAAACATCCGGGAGCGAACGGATGGATTCCTGGATACATGAACCTGGGGAAGGCAAGAATACGCAGACTTTTTAGAAGTGGGGAAGGAGTCCTCCTGAGGAAACAATGGATCCTGGAGACACTAATCCAGGGGGCACCCGACCTGGGAAAAAGGAGTCCACTCAGGTGAAACAAGTGGACTCCCGGAGACACTGATCCGGGGGCACCGCCGACCCAGGTGTGGGGAAGGGGGGACATCCGAGCTAAGGAAGAATTCAAGGATAATGAATTGGGGGAAAGGGTTTTTGTTTAGGCTGACCTTGGGAAGTGGGGAAGGGAGACATCCACGAGCGAACGGATAGATTCCTGGGTACATGAACCGGGAAAGGCAAGAATACTGCTGACTTTTGGGGAAGTGGGGAAGGGGGTCCACCTGAGGTGACAAAAGTGGGCCCTGGGGACACTGACTCGGGGGAAAGGGACCACTGACTAAGGTAAGTGGGGGAAGGGGGGACATCCTGGAGGAAGGATGGATTCCCATACATGAACTTGGGGAAGGTTGTTGAGGCGACCTTGAAGTGGGGAAGGGAGACATCCACGAGCGAACGGATGGATTCCTGGATACATGAACCTGGGAAAGGCAAGAATACAGGATGGTGAGGGTGACGTTGGGGAAGTGGGGGGAACGGGAGAACCGGGGCCCCCATGGGTTCCTGGAAAATGAATCTGGGGAAGGGAGGGGGGGGACCTTAAAGACGAACCACTGGTCCCCCGAGAAGGGCTGGAACTGAGATAACTCAGTCTGAATTTCCCAAAAACTAATTTTATTATATTAATTTTTTTTATTATTATTATTATTATTATTATTATTATTATTAATTATTATTATTATTATTATTATTATTATTATTATTATTATTATTATTATTATTATTATTATTATTATTATTTTTTTATTATTATTATTATTATTATTATTATTATTATTATTATTATTATTATATTGTATTATTATTATAATTTTATTATTATTATAAGCAGCCACGGTGGTGTTATTCCCCCTCCAGCCTCCTGACAGTAACCACAGAGGGGGGTGTTTTCCCACCCAGCCTCCCCGGTAGCCACAGAGGAGGTGTTATTCCCACTCCCTCCTCCCCGACAGAACAGTGGTGTTATTCCCACCCATCCTCCCTGACAAAACCACAGTGGGGTTATTCCCACTCCCGCCTCCTGACAGTAGTCACGGTGGTGTTATTCCCACTCCAGCCTCCCCGACAGTAGTCACGGTGGTGTTATTCCCCTGCCTCCCACAGTAGTCACGGTGGTGTTATTCCCACTCCAGCCTCCCTCAGTAGTCACGGGGTGTTATTTCCCCCCCAGCCTATGACAGATCACAGTGGTGTACAACTCACCAACACAAGACCATGGGAAATAATTTGAAAGACCATGGTGCACAACTCATAGCACAAGTACCATTTAAACTCACAAACACAAATACCATGGTGTTCATCTCACAAACACAGGTACCTTGGGCAACTCACTAGCATAATTACCATGGTGTACAACTCACAACACAAGTGCCATGGTGTACAACTCACAGCCCAAGTACCATTGGGCAACTCACAACACTAGTACCATGGTGCAATCACAGCACAAGTACCAGGTGTAAACTACTACACCCATGGTGTTCAACTCATAACACAAGTACCATGGGTACAACCACTAGCCAAACCCTGGGTACAACTCACAGACAAGTACCATGGTGTAAACTCCAACAAAGTACCATTGTGTACAACTCACTAGCATAAGTACCATGGGTACAACTCACTAACACTAGTACCATGGGTACAACTCACTAGAAAGACCATGGGTACAACCCAAGCACAAGTGCCATGGGTATAACTCACAGCACAAGTACCATGGTGCAACCACTAAACTTTCCATGGTGTACAATATAGCACAAGTACCATGGTGTAAATCCAGCACAATTACCATTGTGTTCAACTCACTAACACAAGTACCATGGTGTACAACTCACTAGCACAAGTACCATGGTGTAAAATCACTAACACAAGACCATGGGCAAACCACTAGCACAAGTACCATGGGTACAACTATAGCACAAACACCATGGGCATCTCACTAACACAAGACCTTTTCAATTACCAGCACAAACCCGGTGTACAACTCACAGCATAAAAAGGGTACAACTCACTAACAAAGGCATGGTGTACAACTCACTAGCACAAGTACCATAGTGTACAACTCACTAACACTAGTACCCTGGTGACAACTCACTAGCACAAGTACCATGGGTACAACACTAGCACAAAAATTTTGTTCAACTCACTAACACAAATACCATGGTGTACAACTCACTAGCAAAGTACCATGGTGTACAACCACAGAAAGTACCCTGGTGTAAACCACAACACAAGTACCATTGTGTACAACTCACTAGCATAAGTACCATGGTGTACAACTCACTAACACTGTACCATGGTGTACAACCATAGCACAAGTACCCTGGTGTACAACCAAAGCAAAGTACCAGGGGCAACCACTAGCACAAGTACCATGGGTACAACTCACTGCACAAGTACCTTTTAAACTCATTAGCACAAAAACCCTGGTGTACAACTACTAGCACAAGTACCATGGTATCAACTCACTAGCACAAGCACCATGGTGTACAATCATTAACACAAGAACCATTGTCTCACCTATATGGGTTGCGGGGGTCGAGTTATAGCCCGGCCCCGCCTCTTCACTGGTCAATACAAATTTCCTCTCCCTGCACCATGTTTATCATACCTTTCAAAACATGATGGAACTTGCTTCCACTATTTCTCCAGATTATTCCACTTTTTACAAACCAAGGCTAAAAAATACTTCCTAACATCCCTATGACTCATCTGGTTTTTAGCTTCCAAGGGCCACTTGTTCCTGTATCCCCTCTCTGAAACATTGAGCCCGTCCACCTTGTCAATTTTCTTAATATTTTAACGTTGTTATCATGTTCCCCCCGTCCCTCCTGTCCTCTAGTGTCATCAGGTTGAGTTCCCCTCCAACAAGTGCTGGGTGAAAAACACACAACCGAGGAGGGGGAAGAAGCTGCTATGTGAACTCGATACCCCAAAAGCGGTGGGGCCGGGCAACATTTCTCCATGGGTCCTTAGAGGGAGCAGAGATGTTGGGTGACAACACAAATCTTCAACACATCCATTGAAACGGGGAACTACCTGAGGCGGGGAAAATGGCAAATGTAGTCCCAATTTTTAAGAAAGGAGACAGACACGAGGCATTAAACTACAGACCAGTGTCACTGACGGGATAGTATGCAAAGTCATGGAGAAGATCATCAGGGGGAGAGGGTGGAGCACCTAGAAAGACACAAGCTTATAAACGACAACCAGCACGGTTTCAGGGGAAAGGAAATCCTGGTCACAAACCTACTGGAGTTTTATGACAAGGAAAGAAGTAAGACAGAGAGAGAGGGGTAGATAGACTGCATTTTTTTTGGGCTGCAAGAAGGCGTTCGACACACCCCCAAGAGGTTAATGCAAAAGCTAGAGGACCAGGGACATGCAACAGAAAAGGCACTGCAATGGATCAGAGAATATCTGAGAGGGAGGCAACAAGAGTCATGATACGTGACGGGTGTCAGAGGACACCTGTGACGAGTGGGGTTCCACAAGGGTCAGTCCTAGGACCTGTACTGTTTTTAGTATATGAATGCCATAACAGAAGGGATAGACTCAGAAGTTCCCGTTTTCAGATGATGGAAGTTAATGAGAAGAATTAAATCAGTCGAGGACAGGAGGACTAAAGGACCCGGGAAAGGTACAAGCCTGGTCCAGTAACTGGCCCCCTTAATTTTAACCCGCCAAATGT
>WNWK01050364.1:0-12863 GCA_009830355.1 Cherax destructor | reverse complement strand
GGGGGTTTACCACAATAAAAAACATTGAAGTTTCTCCACTTTCCCAACTTTGGGCCGACTCCCCAAATTACTTAAATTGTGACTAACCAAAAATGAATGGGGTTATGACTTAATATTGTGGATGTTGTAAATTTAATTTTTTTCAGGGAGCACTAAACCCATAGGAGTCATATAGTGACACGGGAAATAGAAGGCATTCAGGTGGTTTGATTCAAGGAACGAGCACTGATCCATTTCCCTTTAGATTAAGACCCCTCACCAGCCCTATGGTGAGGTATGTGGTAGGTTGTGTAGTATACCGGGGGGATGAGGATGGGGAGTTTGGAACTAGGTACTGAGTATGTGGTAGGTTTTTAGTATACCGGGAGGCTACTGAGGTATGGGTTGTGTAGTATACCGGGAGGCTCTGGGGTTTGGGGTAGGTTGTGTAGTATACCTGGGGGGTATCGAGGTAGGGGTGTGTAGTATACCGGGAGGCTACTGAGGTATGTGGTAGGTTTTTAGTATACCTGAGGGTACTGGGGGTATGGGTAGGTTGTGTGTATACCTGGAGGTACTGAGGTATGTGGTAGGTTGTGTAGTATACCTGGGGGCTGAGGGTTGTGGGTTGTGTAGTAAAAAGGGGGGTACTGAGGTATTTTAGGTTTTTAGTATACCTGGAGGGTACTGAGGTATGTGGTAGGTTGTGTAGTATACCGGAGGGTACTGAGGATGTGGAGGTTGGTAGAAACCCGGGAGGCTACGGGGTTTGGTAGGTTGTGTAGTATACCTGGAGGCTATCCCTTATGTATGCTGGGAGGAGTTAACAGTTTTGGGCCCTGAACTACGGGCCCTTGGGTATTTGGGGGCCCCTGCTTTTTGGGGGGGTTTTCACTCCTCCCGAGTTTTTGTTTTGTAGGAAGGGTTTCCCTGTGAAGATTTGGGACTAGTCAATCTAGGATTTTCCAAGTGTATATTTTTTTATATTTCTTTCCTGGGTTTCCCAAAAAGTAAAGGTCAAGGGGCTTCAATGTTCCCAGTAATTTAGGTGCTTTATCGTACTTATACAGGCCATGAAAGTTCTCCCGTACATTCTCCAGGGTGCATTTTCCTGCCTTCCTTGTAACTTGTCATGATTGTGACCAGCTCTACCTGGGGCTATTATTTTAACTTGTCATGATTGACCAGATCATTATTACCCCAAATTGTTCATTTTAAAACTTTTTAGTCCAGTCTCTGACCCTTATGTACCTCTGTAATCTTTTACAACCCCCAGGATGGGGGGTGACTAATAAAGATAAAACAACTTGACCCCGTTAGTGCACAGCAGATTCCAGCCTAGGGAAAACAATTTGAAGAAAATCATCATTGATTTGGCATCCATAGTTTTGAAGGTCCATTTTACGTCCTTTCATTTTTCTAGCAGATTTGGGAAAGAATTGTTGCATTTTTGAAAGCGATATTCTTTGACATTATCACTCCCAGGTCCTTCACGTTATTTTTTCACTCTATTGTGTGGTTTTAATTCGTTTTATACTCTTATCCAGTTTTTATTTCCTCGAGTTTTCCATAGCGGAGTAATTAAATTTGTCTTCATTGAACTTCATATTGTTTTCTGGGGCCTATTTAAAGAATATGTTAATGTCCACTTAGAGATTTGCAGAGTCTTCGATGGATGACACTGTCGTGCAGATTTAGGTATCATCAGCAAAGGAGGATATGGTGTTGTGGCTTACATCTCTGTCTATGTCAGATACGAGGATGAAAAAAAGGAACAGAGCTTTGAGTGTAGCCACCTCTGACTTTACTCTGTTTGCTATTACTCTTTGTTCTATTTGTTGGGAAGTTATAGATCCGTCCACCACATTTTTCCTGTTATTCCTTTATCACGCTGTTGCACCATGGTTGCACTTGTTGAAGGCTTTCACAAAGTCTGTTTATATTACATCTGCATTTTATTTGTCTTCCAGTGCATCCAAGACCATGTCATAGTGGTCCAGTAGTTGGGATAGGTAGGAGCCACATGCCTGAACCCTGGGTTGTGAAATTGTTGGGTATCCAAGTGGTTGGATCTTGCTTCTTAGAACCCTTTCAAATATTTTGTGATGTGGACGTTAGTCTGAAATTTGCAATTTACTGCCACCTTTGTGGAGTGGAGTTATATCCGTTGTTATAGTGACCGGGGGATGATCCCTGTGCCTGTGCTTTCTCTCCATAGAATATTTAAGGCACGTGAAAGGTGTTTTTGGGAGTTCTTGATGAACACGGAGTTCCACGAGTCTGGGGCTGGGGCAGAGTGCATGGCCATGTCATTTTTCAAAGTCTTGTGGTGTTGGGATTATATCAGAAAGTCTTGAATTAACCAAATTTTGAGTCTCGGTCATAAATGCATTTAGATTATCGACTCTTAGTCAGATTAACGGCTCACTAAATGCTGAGTCATTGGGACTTCAGGATCTCACTCATTCGTTTGCTGTCATCTTTTAAGTCCCATCTCCCCTAAGTAGGGGTTCAATACTGGGTGTTGTTTTTGCCCAGATTTGGCTTTAAAATTCTACTGTAGCCAATTGTTTATGGTTTTTAAATTCTTGTGTTTCCTAGTTCTTGTATGATTCCTTAAGCTCAAGTTCGATATTTTCTATTTCTCTGCCAGTGTCTCCTTCCGTATTGCAAATAAACTGGCCCCTTTAATTAAGCAGCTATGTGATTTTCCTTCCACTGTACACGAAGCATACATCAAGTGAGTGTATGTGGAGGTTGTTGTGGGTTGGAGGTATGTGGTCGGTTGTGTGGTGAGGATGGGTAGGTTGTGTGGTGAGGTATGTGGTAGGTTTGTAGTGAGGTATGTGGTAGGTTGTGTGGTGAGGTATGTGGTAGGTTGTGGGGGTGAGGTATGTGGTAGGTTGTGTTGTGAGGTTTCGGGAGGTTGTGTAGTGAGGTATGTGGTAGGTGTGGTTTAGGTATGTGGTAGGTTGTGTAGTGAGGTATGTGGTAGGTTGTGTAGTGAGGTATGTGGTAGGTTGTGTAGTGAGGTATGGTAGGTTGTGTGGTGAGGTATGTGGTAGGTTGTGTAGTGAGGTATGTGGTAGGTGTGTAGTGAGGTATGTGGTGGTTGTGTGGTGAGGTATGTGGTAGGTTGTGTAGTGAGGCATGTGGTAGGTTGTGTGTGAGGTAGGGGTAGTTGTGTGTGAGGTATGTAGGTGTAGTGGGGTTTATGTGGTAGGTTTTTAGTGAGGGTATGTGGTAGGTTGTGTGGTGAGGTATGTGGTAGGTTGTGTAGTGAGGTATGTGGTAGGTTGTGTTGTAGGTATTTTAGGTTGTGAGGGGTTTATGTGGTAGGTTGTGTTGTGAGGTTGTGGTTGGTTGTGTTGTGAGGTATGGGAGGTTTTGGGGTAAAGGTATGTGGTAGTTGTGTAGTGAGGTGGTGGTAGGTTGTGTGGAGGTATGTGGAGGTTGTGAGTGAGGTATGTGGTAGGTTGTGTAGTGAGGTATGGTGGGTTGGGGTAGTGAGGTATGTGGAGGTTGTGTGGTGAGGATGTGGTAGGTTGTGTGGTGAGGTATGTGGTAGGTTGTGTTGTAGGTAAGTGTTGATAGCTGGTGGTGCTGGTAGTTGGGTGGTGGTGTGGTAGCCCGGGGGTGGTGGTTGTGGTGCTAAGTAGCTGGTACCTGTGGTGGTGGCGTCATCAGCAGCCCTCATTGACGCTGGTGGTGCCAGCACGTTCACCACAGTCCTAACACTGGTGCTGCCACACTCCAATGTTCCGTGTGGATGAAGACCACTGCGTAGCTCAGCTTGATGTCTTATTAACCTGTGTGCTGAGACCTGTGCCCCTTTCGTCAGCACCTGTGTTGCATCACACACACGTCGTCAGCACCGTGTTGCTGCATCACACACGTTGTCAGCACCTGTGTTGCGCATCACACACGTTGTCAGCACCGTGTGCTGCATCACACAGTCAGCACCTGTGTTGCTGCATCACACACGTCAGCACCTGTGTTGCTGCATCAAACGTCAGCACACTTCCTGGTGCTGGTACGCACTGTATTCCTGGAATTTATCCGTCACAGAACAGACAGGAAGGTGGTAGTTGTGCAAGATTTTCGAACTATAATTATAAGTCGAGAAGACTGCAGATTATATTACCATCCACATGTGTAGCATTATAACCTACTGTAGCCTCTTACTATCATACACATTTTAGCATATAGCCTACTGTAGCCTTTTACTATCATACACATGTGTAGCATTAAAAGCCTACTGTGCCTCTTACAATCATCCACATGTGAGCATTATAGCCTACTGTAGCCTCTTACTATCATCCACATGTGTAGCATTATAGCCTACTATAGCCTCTTACTTCATACAATGTCAGAAGTACTCTGTAGCCAAGCCTAAGCCTGGCCACTACAACATCAGTCAGTCTGTTCACATTGAAGTTGCTCCACAAACATACCCATCTGTGCTCGCATTATCATGAGCACAGATAGGCAGTTCAGGGAAAATTTAAATTTTTGGATTTATATCTACAGTTCACTTATCTGGTACTTCTGACAGTTTGGGAGACACGATGATGATCAAACAAAATGCAAATTATGTGATCAGGCATATGGTCACTGTCTTGAACACTATGTGCTTAATTGTGCTCTTATTGAGGAATATAGAGATCAGTATAATAACCTATGTGACATGTCAAGATATCTTATTCATGAAATAAGATACCATTGTACTAAGCAAATTTCCTAAATTTGTTTGTAACAGATAATTGAAATGTAGATATAAACCCAAATGTACAATTGTTAATCCCTTTGGGGCCTAGTGCCTAGGCCTTTTGTGTATCCATATGCTCTTGCGGTACTGTCCACAGGATGGATATGGGGTGCACAAAAAACCCAGCCACTTCGGTGGCAAAATCTACTATCATACACATGTGTAGCATTATAGCCTACTGTGGCCTTTTTACTATCATCCACTGTGTGAAAAGCCTACTGTCCCGGGTTTACCGGAGAGAATTTCATGGGTCCCTTGCCCCCGGTCTGTGCCCAGGCCTCTTTTTGGGGACCGGGCCCTGATAAACCAGGGCTGTTCCCGCACGCGGCCCAATGTACGAAACCACAGCCTGGCTGGTCAGGTACCGCTTAAGGTGCCTGCCCAGTGCCTGAAAGACAAAAAGGGGTTTGTTGGTAACCCCCCTGATGTATGCTGGGAGGCAGTTGAACAGTTTTGGGGCCCCCCTGACACTTATTGTGTTGTCCCCAACGTGCTAGTGGCCCCCCCTGCTTTTTTTTTGGGGGGGGATGTTAATCGCCTGCCGAGTTTTTTTGCTTTGGGGGGGGAGTGATTTTCATGTGCAAGTTTGGTACTAACCCCTCAAATTTTCCATGTGTATATAACAATGTATCCCCCCACCTGCTTTTTTGGGGTGGGTTTGGGAAATTTCCCAAGGGTTTTCCCTTTTTAAAATTGGGGGTGGTTTACCCCGGTTATGGGCCGTGAAGGTTCCCTGAAATTTTCTCCCCCGGAAATTTCACCTGCCTTAAAAGGGCAGTTGGTGTGCAGCAATATTCCAACCTAGATAGAACAAGCGTTTTAAAAAAAGGGGAAATTAAAATGGGCTTTGAAACCCCGGTTTTTTGGGTTTCATTTTTCCATCCTTTTTTTTTTTTCTAGCAGCCCCCGATTGCTACGGTGTTATGGTCCTTAAAGGTGGATTCTCTGGCCAGTCCCCCCGGGGGTTTTTTGGGCATTTTTTTTCGCCTATTGTGTGGTTGGAATTAGTTTTGAACCCTTTAAATTTTTAATTTTTCCCCTTTTTTTTCCGTATCTGAGTAATTGAAATTTCTAATTTTAAACTTATATTTTTTCTGCATTTTTTAAAAAGATTTGGTTTATGTTTTTCTTGGATTTTTGGGGAAATGTCTTCAAGGGGGACACTGTCATACAGAGGGGGTTGTCATCAAAAAAGGAAGCCGGCACGGGGGGTTTTTTCCCCTTTTTGCCCAAAAAGGAGGATGAGGAACGGGGGGGGGGAGCAGTCGACCTTGTGGAACGGGGGGTTTTTACATTAGCTGCCCAGACTTTCTCTGTTATTTTTCTCTTTGTGTTCTTTGTTGGGAAATTTAGATCCATCTCCTTTTTTTCCCCCGTTATTCCTTTATCATTTTTTTTGTGTAAACCCATAGTCAAATTTGTCAAAGGTTTTTGCAAAGTCTGTGTATATAACATCTGCATTTTTTTTTGTCTTCAGGGGCATCTAGAACCTGGTCGTAGTGGCCCAAAAAAGGGGACAGACAGGAGCAAACCCCCCTTTTTAAAAAACCCTGCTGCCCTGGGTTGTGTAATTGATGGGTATCTAGATTTGGGATCTTGCTTCTTAAAACCCCTTTTTCCCCAAAAATTTTTGGGGTAGGGGGCGAAACCTTTTTGGTTTTTGGGGTTTTGCTTTCTGCCCCCTTTTAGGGGGGCCCAAAGTCTTTTTTTTGTAACTGGGGGCGACCCCAGTGTGCTCCCCCCCAAAGGATGTTAAAAACACGTGATAGGGGTTTTTGCATTTTTTGAGAACACTGAGTTCCATGAGTCTGGGCCTGGGGGGGGGCATGGGCATTTTCATTTTTGCCTTTTCGAAGTCATTTGGCGTCGTGGGATGTCCCGATAGGCAGGGCAGTCAAATTCCTTTGGGACTCTCATAAAAAAAAAATTTTGGTCTTAAGGGAAATTTCCCGTCTGGTTAGCGGCTCCAAAAATTAGCCCCCCTGGGACCCAAGTAACTCACTCCCTTTCCTTTTTGTAATCTGTGTAGGACCCATCCCGTTTGTAGGGGGCCCCAAATGGTTGGTGCTCACTTTGACTTTGCATAAAAAAAAATTTTGGGGTTTTTTCAATTTTTTTATGGCTTTTTGTTCTTCCCCCTTTTTGGGTTTTTCCCCCGGGGTTTTCCTTTTTTTTAAAAATTGATGTTTGGTTTTTTTTCTGACTAGTGTCTCCCCACGTATTTCAGAAAATTGGCCCCCTTGTAGCCGCTCCGTTATTCTTTTCCTTCGCCTGTTTTGGGGGCCCCCCTCTCTTTCTGGTTTGCCCCCTTTTTTTTCTTAAGGGAATTTTTGACAAAAACCCCAAGTGCCACAGAGTTAATTTGTTCTGGGAAAAGGTTGGGGTCCCCCCATGAGGGGGTCTTCCCAGGGTTTTTATAATTTAGGGATTTTGGTTTTTTTGGTCCCCCCTTTTTTTTTTTTATATTGAATTTGGGGTTTGGGGAAAGCCCCCCGGCGGCTGAAAATTTTGGATCTGGGGCCCCCCCCAATCATGTCTGGACCCCTATTATTTTTTTGATCTGAGTATATTTTTTTTGATATGATGACTTTTCGTATCAATCATCATTGTTGGGTGAAAATGAGGCTTGTATAAAAACCCCGATGCCCCGGTTTTTTTCCGATCTTTTTTAAAAATCCCTTTTTTAATCTTTTGGGCTTTTTTGTAGTTCTGAAAATATGGTGACTCGTGATATCGGGCCCAAACCCCCCTTTTTTCCTGTTCCCCGTCACATTTTATGGGGTTTTAGGGGATCCATATTTCATTGTCCAAGTGACCCCCTTTTGTGGGTCTCTTAAAAAACCCCCAAAACATAGCATTTGACTCAAAAAGGGGGGTCCAGGGGGTGTAAGGTATTTTTTTTTTTTTTTGCGGGTTTACCCCAGAATATTTTTAAAAGATAAAAGTTGTTGGATTGGGGTAGGGGGGGGGTTTTTTTTTCCTTTTGGAAAAAAAAATTTTGTTGTATTGGGGTGGAGGCCATTGTTTTTATTCCACCCCGAAGTGATTGCAGTTGGTGTACAATTTCTGTCATTTCCGGGGGGTTTTTTTTCCCGGGGGACAAAAAAAACCCCCTCTCCCCCGGGGGGGGTGTGGCTACCCGGGTTTTTTTCCATGGTCTGGATGTTCTGTGTACGCCTTTCTTTTTTTTTCTTTTTTTTTTCTTATGCCAAAAAAAAAGTCGAAACAACATCCAGTTTTGGGGAACAAAAAAGAGAGGGGGGTTTTAAAAAGATGACTGAAAAATTTAAAAGGGGTTTACTAAAGTCCCAAAAGACCTTTTTTGGGCCGCTAACCAGCCCCAAAATTGGGGAAAACCTAAATGTTTTTTTTTTTTTGGGGTTAAAAAGAACCTTTTGACGAAAACCATTATTTTCCCCGACCCCAAATGATTTTAAAAAAAGGGGATAAAAATGCCCCTGCACCCCGCCCCAGGCCCCGACTCAGGGGAAATCAGTGTTCATCAAGAACTGAAAAACCCCTTTCCCGTGTTTTTTCCTTGGGGGGGCTGGGGGTCCCCCCCAGTTACTAAAGGCAACAGGCATAAACCCTCCACAAAGGAGGTGACCCAAGGCGTGGCAAAGAACTTACAGATAACCAGCGCAACGTCCCATGAGGTCTTTGAAGGTTCTGCCTGGATCGCCACTCATGTGCCATCAGTTACACAGGCATGAGCAGGTGCTCTCTGTCCCAGACTGTGACAAGGTTCAGTGGGCGCAACCTTGTTTAGTGTGACCATGATGTAATGGCACACAAATGTGTGATCCGCTGGAAAAGTTGGTGAATCAGATCTTCTAACATAGCAAGACACAAAAAGTAATCGGCAAGTAAATCTGTGGGAGCGCTAATGGGTACGGCCATCAGAACATTCAGGACCATAACACGTAGCAATCGCATCACTGAAAAATGACAGGATGGATAATGAATATCAAAACCAGGGATGCAAAGCCCATGTTGACCCTTTACAAATCGCTTCGTTCCTGTCTGGGCTGGATATTTAACTGCCACACTAACTGCGCAACTCAAGGCGGGTGAAGTGCTGACCTGAAAATGTACCAGAGAACCTTCTGTACGCGTAACTGTGATAAATACCTCAATTACTGGGAACACTTGAAGTTCCTACAAACTGCTCCCTAGAACGCAGGCGGAGATACATTGTTATATACACAGTGGAAAATTCTCGAGGGTGCTGTGATGGTGGGAGTGTGTGGTGGGGGTGTGGTGGTGGGGTGGTGGTGGGGTGAGGGTGGTGGTGGGGGTGGGGTGGGGGTGGGGTGGTGGTGTTTGTGGTGGTGTGTCCTTGTGTCCACCACCAACCAGGCTGAGTTATAATACTTGTGTGGGGGTGTCATGCAGCAGTCTGGATAATATGGACTGCCAGCCACCTATCCTGCACGCAGCCACCTATCTGCCTCCACATGGCCACCTATCACTGCCTCACGCCAGCCTATCTGCCTCACCAGCCACCTATCACTGCCTCCGCCATTCCTATCACTGCCTCACTGACCACCTATCACTGCCTCTGCCACCTATCACTGCCTCCACTGCAGCCACCTATCACTTACTCATAACCACCTATCACTGCCTCCACACCAGCCACCTATCACTGCCTCACACCCAGCCACCTATCACTGCCTCACACCAGCCACCTATCACTGCCACCTCCTGTCCACCTATCACTGCCCTCACACCCGTACCTGTCACTGCCTCACACCAGCCACCTATCCTTGCTCACACCAGACCACACCTGCTGCCACTCCACCATGCACCTATCCTTGCCTCACCAGCCACCTATCCTGCCTCCACACCAGCCACCTATCTGCCTCCTGACCACCTATCTGCTGCCTCCACCTGACCACCTATCCACTTTCTCCACACCAGCCACCTATCACTGCCTCCACCAGCCACCTATCACTGCCTCACACCAGCCACCTATCACTGCCTCACGCCAGCCACCTATCACTGCCTCACGCCAGCCACCTATCACTGCCTCACACCAGCCACCTATCACTGCCTCACGCCAGCCACCTATCACTGCCTCACGCCAGCCACCTATCACGTCCTCACACCAGCCACCTATCACTGCCTCACACCAGCCACCTATCACTGCCTCACACCAGCCACCTATCACTCGCCTCACACCACCTATCACTGCCTCCCGCCAGCCACCTATCACTGCCTCCCCACCAGCCACCTTTCACTGCCTCCACCCCAGCCACCTATCACTGCCTCACACCAGCCACCTATCACTGCCTCACGCCAGCCACCTATCACTGCCTCACACCAGCCACCTATCACTGCCTCACACCAGCCACCTATCACTGCCTCACACCAGCCACCTATCACTGCCTCACACCAGCCACCTATCACTGCCTCACACCAGCCACCTATCACTGCCTCACACCAGCCACCTATCACTGCCTCACACCAGCCACCTATCACTGCCTCACGCCAGCCACCTATCACTGCCTCACGCCAGCCACCTATCACTGCCTCACACCAGCCACCTATCACTGCCTCACACCAGCCACCTATCACTGCCTCACACCAGCCACCTATCACTGTCTCACGCCAGCCACCTATCACTGCCTCACCCAGCCACCTATCACTGCCTCACACCAGCCACCTATCACTGCCTCAGCCAGCCACCTATCACGTCACACCACCTATCACTGCCTCACACCAGCCACCTATCACTGCCTCACACCAGCCACCTATCACTGCCTCACGCCAGCCACCTATCACTGCCTCACACCAGCCACCTATCACTGCCTCACGCCAGCCACTATCACTGCCTCACACAGCCACTATCACTGCCTCACACCAGCTACCTATCACTGCCTCACGCCAGACACTATCACTGCCTCACACCAGCCACCTATCACTGCCTCCCACCAGCCACTATCACTGCCTCCACCAGCACCTATCACTGCCTCCATGCCAGACACTATCACTGCCTCACACCAGCCACTATCACTGCCTCACACCAGCCACCTATCACTGCCTCACGCCAGACACTATCACTGCCTCACGCCAGCCACTATCACAGCCTCACGCCAGCCACCTATCACTGCCTCACGCCAGCCACCTATCACTGCCTCACGCCAGCCACCTATCACTGCCTCACACCAGCCACCTATCACTGCCTCACACCAGCCACCTATCACTGCCTCACGCCAGCCAATATCACTGCCTCACACCAGTTGCCTATCACTGCCTCACACCAGCCAATATCACTGCCTCACACCAGACACCTATCACTGCCTCACGCCAGCCACCTATCACTGCCTCACACCAGCCACCTATCACTGCCTCACACCAGCCAATATCACTGCCTCACACCAGCCAATATCACTGCCTCACACCAGACACTATCACTGCCTCACGCCAGACACTATCACTGCCTCACACCAGCCACCTATCACTGCCTCACATTACACAGGTACCCATGGTGTGGGTGGTAGTTCATACATTACACAGGTACCCATGGTGTGGGTGGTAGTTGATACATTACACAGGTACCCATGGTGTGGGTGGTAGTTGATACATTACACAGGTACCCGTGGTGTGGGTGGTAGTTCATACATTACACAGGTACCCATGGTGTGGGTGGTAGTTCATACATTACACAGGTACCCATGGTGTGGGTGGTAGTTCATACATTACACAGGTACCCATGGTGTGGGTGGTAGTTCATACATTACGCAGGTACCCATGGTGTGGGTGGTAGTTCGTACATTACACAGGTACCCGTGGTGTGGGTGGTAGTTCATACATTACACAGGTACCCGTGGTGTGGGTGGTAGTTGATACATTACACAGGTACCCATGGTGTGGGTGGTAGTTGATACATTACACAGGTACCCATGGTGTGGGCGGTAGTTGATACATTACACAGGTACCTATGGTGTGGGTGGTAGTTCATACATTACACAGGTACCCATGGTGTGGGTGGTAGTTCATACATTACACAGGCACCCATGGTGTGGGTGGTAGTTCATACATTACACAGGCACCCATGGTGTGGGTGGTAGTTCATACATTACACAGGTACCCATGGTGTGGGTGGTAGTTCATATATTACACAGGCACCTATGGTGTGGGTGGTAGTTCATACATTACACAGGTACCCATGGTGTGGGTGGTAGTTCATACATTACACAGGTACCCATGGTGTGGGGGGTAGTTCATACATTACACAGGCACCCATGGTGTGGGTGGTAGTTGATACATTACACAGGCACCCATGGTGTGGGTGGTAGTTCATACATTACACAGGTACCCATGGTGTGGGTGGTAGTTGATACATTACACAGGTACCCATGGTGTGGGTGGTAGTTCATACATTACACAGGTACCCATGGTGTGGGTGGTAGTTCATACATTACACAGGCACCCATAGTGTGGGTGGTAGTTCATACATTACACAGGTACCCATGGTGTGGGTGGTAGTTCATACATTACACAGGTACCCATGGTGTGGGTTGTAGTTCATACATTACACAGGTACCCATAGTGTGGGTGGTAGTTCATACATTATACAGGTACCCATGGTGTGGGTGGTAGTTCATACATTACACAGGTACAACATGTGTAGAGGGACGGGGTACCTATGTGGTGCAAGTGGTCATGAACTACTTATAGTGGTCATGAACTACTTTTAATGGTCATGAACTACTTATAATGGTCATGAACTACTTATAATGGTCATGAACTACTTATAGTGGTCATGAACTACTTATAGTGGTCATGAACTACTTATAATGGTGATGAACTACTTATAATGGTAATGAACTACTTATAGTGGTCATGAACTACTTATAATGGTCATGAACTACTTATAATGATCATGAACTACTTATAGTGGTCATGAACTACTTAATAATAATAATAATAATAATTATTATTATTATTTCGTACAATGTTTGTACAAAGGATAATGACATCTGAGTTTACATGCAGAAAGTCCCTAAAGTAAAGTAAAGGTTTATTTCTTGTAAAGGTTTATTTCTTGTAAAGGTTACAATATGTAATTACAGTTTTGGTTTGCTAAGTAGAAAGAAAGTCAGTATCATGC
>WNWK01050363.1:0-12864 GCA_009830355.1 Cherax destructor | reverse complement strand
ATTTGGGAACAAAAAGATACCCGGAAAAAAAATCAAACTAAAAAACCCAGATGAACCCCTACTCCCACTGACTGAAACAAGACTCAATGTTTTCTTCTCCACCAAGGGAAAAAACTAGGATTAAAATTCCAAGCTCAAACACCACACCTGGGTAAAATTCCCAAGCTCAAAACCCCCCTCGATCCCACTGGCCACCGAATCACTATTCCCTAGCTGAAACCAACCCAACAGAAGTCCCCTTTTTCTTCAACACACAAAAAAAACAAAGCGGGAAATTTAAATAACTTACCATTTTTTATATACAAAAAGCTTTAAGTACTGTCACCAATTATTGCAACACTTTTTAACAAATCCATCGAATCCTGTCCCTTTCCCCATCAATTCTAAAAATAGTGAGGGTCACCCCGATGCATAAAGGAGGAGATCAAACAGACCAGAATAACTATAGGTTAATATCTAACGTACCCTTTTTTAAAATCTTTAAAAAAATAATTAAAGGCAGATCAAACCCCTCATCCCCCACAATATACCAACCCTGTCAGTTTGGATTCAGCCCTAAAAAAACACAAAATGCTATTATAAATCTAGACCTAATATAAAACCGCTTTTGAGAATAAAGAAGTCCCGGGGGGAAAATCTTCTTTGGGTTTTTATGTAAAGCTTTTGATACAGTTGAACATGATTTTTACACAAAATTACCCCCTCTGGTATAAGGGGCACCCCCTAACTACCAAAAAAAAACCCCCTTCCCAACAGAAGCCACTATGTAACACAAATAAGCTAACTCTTCCCCACAAACAATTACGGGGGGTGTCCGGGGGGGGAAGTTTTTCCCCACTTCACTTTCTCATTTACATAAACGACCACCAAATGCACCCCAAACCCCCAAACCCATACTATTTTTGCAGATGACGCACATGTTTTCCCCCCCCCAACCCCTTTTTAAAACCACCCAAAAACAAAAAATGTTGAATTACAGAAAATATCTTTTTGGGTTTTTTAAAATTTTATTTTTAAATTAAAAAAAACCTATTTCATTCAGTTTGGGAAAGAGCTACACATGATCCACTTAACATAATGATAAACGGATCAGGTTAAAAAAACTCACAGGGGGAAAATTGAAAATTTTAGAACCCAATAAGTAACCTCAAATTTCAGACACATACAGTCACCCCCTGGTGTTGTGGGGGTTGGGGTTCAAAAAAATTTGGGGTTTTGGGAAAATTTTTTTTTTTTAAAGGTCGGTTTCACCCCCCGGGTTTTTTTCCGTCCCAGACGCGTACGCACTGAGCGGGCCAGGGCACTCCTTTTGGGGGAATCCCCCCAATAAATGTGGACTGTAAATTTGCTTTATTTTGTAGATGCATTAACGACTAACCGGGTCCCATAATTTTTGGGGTTGATGCAGACGAAAAATTCCCACAGGGCGGGGGGTTTTTAAAATGTGTATTTTTCCCCCCCCAAAGGAGGTTCCCAAAAAAAAAATTTGAATGGACTGAAGGGGTTTATCCAATGTTTTAGGATTGCCCAATAATTTGAATGATTTCCATTTTTTAAAACATGTTCCCAATCGCATTTTTATGAACATATACATGCCCAACTTTTTTAAATTTGATTGAAAGGGACCCTTAATTCACACCCGGATATCGTTGCTTGTTTTAAGAACGCTACTAAAGGGTAAATGCCTTGTTAGACAAGCACCATTGCCCTTTTACATTCTTAATTTCAGTCTTTTTGCAGTAGTAAGGCGGACCCCCGAATATCCCCCCATTTTATTGTTAACACTAAACACGCTGGAACAGATTCTTATCTTTTTTTCCCCACGTTAGTGGAATTGAAAAAGGGTTTGGGAATTTGACCCAAGTCCTTTTGAGTTAAACCCCGCCGAGCCCGCCCTTTTTATGTTTAAGTCAATTTTGGGCCCCCTTTCCCCCCGCCCCCGGGGGGTTTGGGATCCCGGTCTTAGCACATTAACCTTGCAAAATCCCAAAATTTTTCAAATTAAATGTTGGGGTTTTCTAAATACCTTTTATCACTGGGACAAGATTGTAAAGTCAAGGTAGAAATGGAAACAGCAGTTTCCTTTAACTTTCCTATTATGGCAAAGAGTTACATTTCATCAAATGTCTCAAAAAATACACTCCTTTGGGGCTGGTCGGGGAATTATTTTTGGGTTTCCGTATTCTGTTACCAGTTTGTTTGATCGGGGAAACCAGAAGGTTTTTCCCTTTCTAAGGGCGGGAAAAAGGGGGGAGGGCCCTTAAAAAGGGGGGAAAGGGCTGCTCTCCCTCTTTTGGGGGAAAAATTTTCCCCCCCACTGGGCAGCGAAGGTTCACTTAAAGTGAACTACTCATCGCAACTTTAAATTTTTTTTTTCCACTGCCATTTCTGCTTTTTTCTTTTCTGAAAAAGTTCAGTGTGTGGGGTTTTTGGGAAACCAATTTTATTTTTTTTTCCACTGTGAATTTAATGGCACTAATTTATCTACCCCCTTATTCACTAAAAAATTTTTTAAAACATCAACTGTTTTAGTTAAAATTTTTGGGGGGGGTAATCACACCTGTCCCCCAAAGGATGACATAAAACTCTTTCAGAAGGATGGGGGGGACCTGAATACTGACATACCGAAACATAATGAGAAAAATGTCCCCAAATTTTTTTCTTCCATTTTTTCCCCTTGAGGTACCCCGTGGGGGAGTATGTGAAAAAGGTGTCAGCTACACCACCATGTAACACGTTACTGGGGATTCTGAATAATCAGTCTTTTCCAATGATTCTTGGGGATCAATACTGGGGGTGTATTGTTTCGGGGTGGAAAATTATGAATTCTTCCCCCGACATCTTATGTTTTTTGAGTGAGAAAAGCCCCAAAGAATTAATCATATCAGGTTTCCTTTTTAGATTTATCCTGAGTTTCCAAAATCTATACTTGTAGAGAAAATTTTTTTGTATTAACTTTATCCAGTATTTAATGGGTTCAAGTAATTCATAAAGGGTTTTTTTCCCCCTTTAAAAGAATTTAAAGACAAGAGCTGTAACTTTAAGAGTTTCCCAAAAAATGAGGGGGTTTGATCCATCAATGACTATTTTTTTGGGGTCTGCAGTATTTAAACAGTTTTTTTTTGTGTTCAAGCAGACTGTTTCTTCTGGCATAATGGTTTTTGTTTGGGGCCCGTTATTTTCATTAGAGACCAATTATCCGGGACCCCAAATTTTTTTTATCCAAAAATTTTTGAGGGGGACACCACGTGACAACATGTCAGCGGGCCCCCTTTTTGTCGAGACGTGGAGAAAAGATAGCCCCCTGGGGTCTCTTTATGTTCTCTTTTTTCTGTACATAACCAACTTACTTTATTATTTTTAACCACTGGAGAACTGCTTCATTGTCACTCCAGATTACATTTTTTTTAAATAGGAGATGACGTACTTTGTTGAGATAGACGAAAATTTGATACAAGGTTCATTCCAATTGGGATGTTCTGCCTTCAAGGTAAACCCGGCCTTTAAGAATTTAAAGCTTCTTAGCATTACTCTTTAAGCCGCCCATAACCTCGGGGACACGAACACATGTAATGTTTTTTTCCCTTTTGACCTTTTGTCTGGGAAATTTAATTTGATGAAGTTGTTTAAACCCTTGGATATTTCATCCCATTCTTGACTCATTTCTAGGGCAAGTTCTCCCCAACCTATTTTAACTTCCATCATCTTGTACAAAATTTTTCCCCTTTTATGGAAATTTGGGGAGACGAGCCTAGGGAAAAAAACATTGTGATCCCTGACAGTAAACTACATTTAGTAAGGTACTGTTTTATTGTTTACCCTTGTGAGGTAAAGTGTCTTCCTGCGTATTAAAATCAAGTCCAAGCATGTTGTTGCATTCAGGAACAGCTTCAGGGAAATCTTCTTAATAAGCCCCCTTAAATTATTTAAATTAGTATTCCACATCCTTGGGGGATATTTTTTTCATCTTTTTGTTAGTTTTTAATGTTTAAATCCCCCTTTTTTTTTTCAAAAAATTTTTCCACATAAAAATTTTCCTTTAAGATTTCTTTAAGGGACTTTCAGATTTCTTCAAATGTGTATTGAGTAGCTTCTAGTAAGAAGGGAAAGGGGGTGTTGCAAAATAATACTGACTTGAAACATACGTTTTCGGACTTTGGGATCAGGGTTTTTTTTTAACAAGAATCAGTATAATCTCTCTATTTCGATTTCTTTAAGAAAGCTTTAGAAATATCAGGTTAGGCATATGGTTTTTGGGAAATTTCATAAGCACGTCCCCAATTTTAGTTAGTGGGGGCCCGGGGCATCAGACAGTCAAAGGGTTCTACATCTTTATTTGCAGATCGCTGAAATTTTATACAACAGGGTGGTTTAATCTTTCCTGACTCTGTGGTGCGGTAGATAATGAGTTTCCCCAACTTTTTTGATTTTCCTAAAGAATTTATTGTCTAACTGTTCGATGATATTACATAGACAGTCAGCAGCTCGGATTCTTCCTACTATGATTGTGCTTTATTTTCCGAAAGCCATGGATAATGTTGGTAGATTTGGTGGTTTATTTCCATGGTAACCAACCCCAATTTGTCCATCTTCATATTTGACAGTGTCCAAATTGGAAAGTCTGACTCCTTGGGCTTGGTTCATTTACATCAATACCATCGCATCAAAATCCCACAACTTATCAACTGGTTCATTCATTTTTCCAGTAATGAATTTTTTTGCGTGGACATGACAGTTATTCTTGTAACTAGTACATTTTCTACTGAATCAATTTCAGCTTCTTTCCCGCTTTGAGAGATTGTACCACATATCATATGACCCCCCAGCTGTTTTCAGCAAGTGAACATCATGTTTTTCACTATATTTTCCACAAAACAGTGATAGTAATCACTTCCAATGATTAAATCAATTGGACTAATTGTGTCCGTCTGTATGTCAGGACAGGCTAACTTGACCTTGGCTGCCTTCAGCTGCAACTGTATCTCTTAATCCCAGATCTGCACTGACTTAGGCAAATCATCGCTACCCAGCTTCTACTGTCTTTTTCCTGTTTCCTAGACCAACAGTGAATCTGGTTAGGTCATATTTCTTAAGAACTTTGGAAAAATCCAGCTACAATATCTAATTGTATTTTGGCATGGGTTGTTTATTCAGTTTTTGCAACACTTTCGTCTTAGAAAGACCTTTGTGAGCCTTGATCAAATAGTGTTAGTACATTGGTTTTTTGTAATTTATTGATAACTCTACTCGAGCTATTGGGAGAGCAGTCGATTTAGACATCTCTCATTTAATGTTGCTGTTTGTTGACTTCCTGATTCTGTGGAAGTCGGTTGTTCAACATAAGTGCTTGGGCATAATGCTGTATGATGCATCCCTTGCATTTAAAACACTTCTTCAGTGAGCATTTACCTCCCTTTGTTTAAATAAACATTTAGTGCACCTTTCAACTGTTGAGCACATTGTGTTGTGCCTCCATTTTTGTATTGAATGCAATATTGTTTCCAATGTATTTTCACAAAGTACACATTTTGGAGTACGCTTATGTGTGACAGTCTGTTTACTGTCTTGTGTTCACAGCTGTAAGTGCCTACATGGGATTTCCATTATGTGGTTTTAGTGGGAGTAGGTATACTCTTTTTGTACTGAGTTGAAGGTTTATTATCCACAACAGATTGGTGGATTTCTCATCTTGTCTCGTTGCTTGCATGCATGAGACTGTTTGAAACCATTGCTAATTTCTTCACAAGTGAAATAGCATTATTGAACATAATATTTAAACGTTCAATGGTTTGTGTTGACAGTTTATCTTGTATAATACCACTGATAAACCAATCCCCATTGCCTTAGATCATATTTAACTCCTAGAGTTCTGAGACTATTGTCTAATGTGATCCTAAAGACTGTAAGTCTGAAAGACAATGTTTGGGTGGTTTCAAGCTTGATATTAAGACTGCATGTCTAACTCTGCTTTGTCAGCATCAAGATAATTGTCTGCTAAGACACGTAAGGATAGATAATTGCCTTTGACCACCGGAAATGATTTAATCAGTCATAGGGTTCACCTTTCCGAGATATCTGAGATAATTGAACTTAGCTATCTCATCTATGTCAGTACGTGAATTCACTAAAGAATTAAACCCACTGATAAACTCTTCATAATTATTCCTTCAAAAATAGGCATAGCCAATTTAGGAAGACTGGGTAAGCCAACACCAGGTGTGACAGGTGTCTGACCACTAATTACAGTAGGTCTCTGTGACATAGTTTTGTGGCAGGTAGCCTGTATTCCTGTCCACCTTAATTGTTGTTCACTAAAGGTATCCAAGACACTTTTAATTTCTTCCTCTGAGGGTTGGAATCTAAATTCTCTTTCATAAATCTCATAGTCTGAATCAATGATTTCCAGACGTTTATTAAGTAATTCAGATTTTATTTCCAACTCATCATAGTCTATATTTGTGTCTTGGTTAAACCTATACAGACTGAAATTAATTGTTCTAATTAAGTAATTTTCATCTGTAAAGTTTTGAATTTTTGTGGTTAATGATGACATTTTGCTAGTATAATGACTAACACACACTTAGAGTGTTTAAAATACAGCCTCACAGTTGAGTTTGTTTTGACTGCGTCAGCGAACCTGCTGACTTAGTAGCCGTGTTGTCTCAAGGTCAGTGGCCTTGGAGTACATATGGACGAACCAACGCCGAGGGTGTTTGTTTTGAATTGCTGTCTCAGCTAAAAACACTGTCACAGTACTGATGTCACTTCACACATTAATAACTTTATACACTGTATATAAATGCATAAATGGATATACATATATATTCAATGTTTATATATTTATAAATATGTCACTGTTACAATGAAAGTATGAAAGTTTAAACTTAATATAACTTCTATATTATATAAGAGACAAAATAATACACAGTTTTTTTCTTAATTTGTGTCTATAAACATTTATAAACACTGTGTGTATATATACACTATGTGTATACATATTCAGATACCAGCTGAGCCAGTCTGAGCCACTGCTGACTTAAGCAGAATTGGAGGGTAGCTCCGGCGTGGGGAGTGCCCTGGTTACTGTCCCCCAACCTTGGGTGAGTGCTTGCCGGCTCACGTTTTCTATGCCAGCAAGAGCTTCCCATGCTCTTTGACTGAGTGGAGCGACTCATATATTCTGGTTTCTTTTGTAAAAACATTAGTTTTACAGTTTTTTCTCGAAGGACCTTGGATCGTAGATACTTATACACTGGAGTATAAGTCTTTGGTCCACCATGTGGCCACTCTCCGGTTCGAACACGACCAAACTTGTGGAGGAATGTACCCCTAAGATATAATGTGGACTGTAAATGTTGCTACTTAGCTTGTTGATGCATCCACGATTCCCCAGCCATCTCAGAAATCGTTGGTTGATGCTTTCGTACACATTCCCCACAGGGCTGTATGGGTGTATAAAATTATGTAAGTATAATATATTGCTCCAAAGGAGTGTATGCCACATAATCAGTCATTGAATGGACTGAACGGGGGTTTTTACTCACGGTGTTTGGGCGTATCGCCCCGAATCACCAGGTGAATGATAAATCTGCCTAAACAAATTATGCCTTCCCAACTGTGCAGCAGGTCTACATCTAGGTTTAAGCAGACTTACCTGGGTATTTGTAACAGACCCTTAATTCACACCCGGAGAGCGCTGTTTTGATTGAAGAACGTTGCTGAAGAGTCACTGCCTTGTTAGACGAAGCAAACTCGATTGTCTCTTTACGTTCAACAATTTCAGTCTTTTTGCAGTAGTAAGAAGCTGCGCACACTTCTGAATATACCAAGATTATATTGTTAACACTAAATGCGCTGGAACAGAGTTGTTATCCAATTTCCCGACTTTAGTGGAGATTGTTTAAGCGAACGGATGCACACGACTAATGTCCTTTGTTAGTTTAAATCCTATCCGCAGCTCTCGTCCCTTCCGTGGCAGAGTTCAGTCTACCACCCCCGTGTGCCCTGACTTCAGCGGGGGCTTGGCATTGCTGATCTCAGCACAATTTCAACACTTGCAAAATGCTGCAACATTTGTAATTCAAATGCTCGTGTTCTCTAAATACTTTGATCACTTGACCACAAGATTGTAAAGTCAAGTGTAGAAACTAATACAACAGTTTCCTTTAACTTTCCAGTTACGGCAAAGAGTTACATTTCATCAAATGTCTCAATCACTCATTTACATTCCTTGCAACCCTGGTCAGCTAGACGTGATGTACTGCTTTCTGGTCCGTACATATGTTACTAGTTAAGTTGTTGTCGAAGCCAGACACGCCTCGTCTGGCCCTTTCTAAGGGCCAGAAAGGGCTTGCCCCTTGAAAGGGCAGAAAGGGCTGTTACCCCCTCTCTCTTGGAAAATTTTCTCCACAATTACAATGTTTAGAGGAATGAGTGTCTTTACAGAAGAGACAGTTTCTCTTGTCTTGGCTCGACAGCTTTCCCTCCGGGTTACCCTTACTGGGGTACTTACTCCTCCGCTCTTAATGGGAGGAACCACTATTACTGGTCCCTGTCACTTGATATATGCCAATGTAACCCTTTTTAGTTGATGAGTTGTGATTATTAACATTGGGATCATTTTTCTCGTTGTGAAACTTGACCAATGCTTCAGAGTCATTATGTCCTATATTCTTAGAGGTAGTGGGCTGGCTGGTTTGCAATTGAACAATTAATTCTTGCAAGCCTATTCTTATCTCATCCAGCCTGAAGTAACTCTTATGATACTTGTTAGACAATCATTCTACTGTCCTACCCCCTTCAGCTTTGTTTCGCTTAGGGCCAGGATATCCAACTTCTTTTCATTCATAACCTTTGCAATCACTTCTTTCTTAACATCTGCACTACATCCATGCATATTCAAACATCCCAATTTTATAAAGTTCTTATTTTCCTTCTTTATAATAATTTATACAGGACAAGGGATTACTAGTCCATTACTCCCGGTATTCAGTCGCCTCCTACGACACGCAAAGCCAACGGAGGAAGAAATTCTATTCCACTTTCCCATGGACATAAGCAGAAATAAACAAGAACAAGAACTAGGAAGAAAGTAGAAGAAAACCCAGAGGGACTAGTATATGTTTGTTTGTACATGCATGTGTAGTGCGACCCAAGTGCAATTAGAAGTAGCAAGACATACCTGCAACATTGCATGTTTATGAGATAGAAAAGAGACCAGCAATCCTACCATCATGCAAAACAATTTCAGGCTTATGTTTCACACTCATTTGGTAGGACGGTAGTACCTCCCCGGGTGGTTGCTGTGTACCAACCTACTACCACAGGACAGTAGTACCTCCCTGGGTGGTTGCTGTCTACCAACCTACTACCACAGGACAGGGAGTACCTCCTGGGTGGTTGCTGTCTAACAACCTACTACCACAGGACGGTAGTACCTCCCTGGGTGGTTGCTGTCTAACAACCTACTACCACAGGACGGTAGTACCTCCCTGGGTGGTTGCTGTCTAACCCAAACCCACTACCACAGGACAGGGAGTACCTCCTGGGTGGTTGATGTCTACCAACCTACTACCACAGGACGGTAGTACCTCCTGGGTGGTTGCTGTCCTAACAACCTACTACCACAGGACAATATACAGTAACTGGAGGGTTGATTTTTAACTGATCTACTGTAAGGAGGTATATTGGTGTGGCTTGATGTGTACTCACCTAGGACGGTAGTACCTCCCTGGGTGGTTGATGTGTAACAACCTACTACCACAGGACGGTAGTACCTCCCTGGGTGGTTGCTGTCTAACAACCTACTACCTACTGTAGTATGAGCAATATATCAGAGTAAATGGAGGCGATTGATTTTTATTGCTTGACGTGCTGCTGTATTGTGAGGTATATTGTGTGTGCTGCTGTATTGTACTCACCTAGTTGTGGTTGCAGGGGTCGATTCACAGCTCCTGGCCCCGCCTTTTTACTGGCCGTTACTTGGTCACTCTACCCGCTCCATGAGCTTTATCATACCTCTCCTTAAAGCTATGTATGGATCCTGCCTCCACTACATCACTTCTCAGATTATTCCACTTCCTGACAACTATGTGTGTGTGTGTGTGTGTGTGTGTGTGTGTGTGTGTACTCACCTAGTTGTACTCACCTAGTTGTGGTTGCAGGGGTCGAGTCAAAGCTCCTGGCCCCGCCTCTTCACTGGCCGCTACTGGGTCACTCTCCCTGCGCTATGAGCTTTATCATACCTCTTCTTAAAGCTATGTATGGAGCCTGCCTCCACTACATCACTTCCTAAACTATTCCACTTCCCGACCACTCTGTGACTGAATAAATACTTCCTAACATCTCTGTGATTCATATGAGTCTTCAACTTCCAACTGTGTCCCCTTGTTGCTGTGTCCCATCTCTGGAACATTCTGTCTCTGTCCACTTTGTCAATTCCTCTCAGTATCTTATATGTTGTTATCATTTCCCCCCTATCTATCCTGTCCTCCAGTGTCATCAGGTCGATTTCCCTTAACCTCTCCTCGTAGGACATACCCATTTTCTCCGGGACTAGTCTTGTTGCAAACCTTTGCACTTTTTCGAGCTTCTTCACGAGCTTGGCTAGGTGTGGGTTCCAAACTGCTGCTGCATACTCCAGTATGGGCCTAACGTACACAGTGTACAGGGTCCTGAACGATTCTTTATTAAAATATCGGAATGCTGTGTGTGTGTGTGTGTGTGTGTATGTGTGGTGTGTGTGTGTGTGTGGTGTACTCACCTAGTTGTACTCACCTAGTTGTGGTTGCAGGGGTCGAGTCATAGCTCCTGGCCCCGCATCTTCACTGGCCGCTACTGGGTCTCTCTCCCTTCGCCATGAACCTTACCATACCTCTTCTTAAAACTATGAATGGATCCTGCCTCCACTACATTGCTTCCCAAGCTATTCCACTTCCTGACTACTCTGTGACTGAAGAAATACTTCCTAACATCCCAGTGATTCATCTGAGTCTTCAACTTCCAGCTGTGCCCCCTTGTTGCTGTGTCCCATCTCTGGATCATTCTGTCTCTGGCCACCTTGTCAATTCCTCTCAGTATTTTATATGTCGTTATCATGTCCCCCCTTACTCTCCTGTCCTCCAATGTCGTCAGGTCGAGTTCCCTTAACCTCTCCTCTAGGGCATACCCCTTAGCTCCCGGACTAGTCGTGTTGCAAACCTTTGCACTTTCTCTAGTTTCTTTATGTGCTTGGCTAAGTGTTGGTTCCAAACTGGTGCTGCATACTCCAGTATGGGCCTAACGTACACATTGTACAGGGTTTTGAACGATTCCTTATTAAGATGTCGAAATGCTGTTCTTAGGTTTGCTAGGCGCCCGTATGCTGCAGAAGTTATTTGGTTAATGTGCGCCTCAGAATCTTTTCCCTTGGGTGAGTGTGTGTGTGTGTGTGTGTGTGTGTATGTGTGTGTACTCACCTATTTGTGGTTGCAGGGGTCGAGTCATAGCTCTTTTCCCTTGGGTGAGTGTGTGTGTGTGTGTGTGTGTGTATGTGTGTGTACTCACCTATTTGTGGTTGCAGGGGTCTAGTCATAGCTCCTGGCCCCGCCTCTTCACTGATTGCTACTAGGTCCTCTCTCTCCCTGCTCCATGAGCTTTATCAAACCTCGTCTTAAAACTATGTATGGTTCCTGCCTCCACTACGTCGCTTTCTAGGCTATTCCACTTCCTGACAACTCTATGACTGAAGAAGTACTTCCTAACATCTCTTTGACTCATAGGAGTCTTCAACTTCCAATTGTGACCCCTTGTTTCTGTGTCCCCTAACCCTCTAGTGTCGTCAGGTCGATTTCCCTTAACCTTTCTTCGTAGAACAATCCCCTTAGCTCTGGGACTAGTCGTGTTGCAAACCTTTGCACTTTCTCTAATTTCTTGACATGCTTGACCAGGTGTGGGTTCCAAACTGGTGCTGCTTACTCCAGTATGGGCCTGACGTATATGGTGTACAGGGTCCTGAACGATTCCTTATTAAGATGTCGGAATGCTGTTCTTAGGTTTGCTAGACGCCCGTTTGCTGCAGCTGTTATTTGGTTGATGTGCGCCTCAAGAGATGTGCCTGGTGTTAAACTCACCCCAAGATCTTTTTCCTTGATTGAGGTTTGTAGTCTCTGTCCCCCTAGACTGTACTCCGTCTGCGGTCTTCTTTGATTTTCCCCAATCTTCATGACTTTGCACTTGGTGGGGTTGAACTCTTGGAGCCAATTGCTAGACAAGGCTTGCAGCCTGTCCAGATCCCTTTGTAGTTCTGCCTGGTCCTCTTCCGATTGAATTCCTCTCATCAACTTCACATCATCTGCAAACAGGGACACTTCGGAGTCTATTCCTTCCATCATGTCGTTCACAAATACCAGAAACAGCACCGGTCCTAGGACTGACCCCTGTGGAACCCCACTCGTCACAGGCGCCCACTCTGACACCTCGCCACGCACTATGACTCGCTGCTGTCTTCCTGGCAGGAATTCCCTGATCCACTGGAGTACCTTTCCTGTTATCCCTGCCCGGTCCTCCAGCTTTTGCACTAATCTCTTGTGTGGAACTGTGTCAAGCGCCATCTTACAGTCCAAGAAAATCCAATCTACCCACCCCTGTCTCTCTTGTCTTACTGCTGTCACCCTGTCATAGAACTCCAGTATGTTTCTGACACAGGATTTCCCGTCCCTGAAACCGTGTTGGCCGTCGTTGATAAGCTCATTCCTTTCTAGGTGTTCCACCACTCTCCTGATAATCTTTTCCATGACCTTGCATACTATACATATCAGTGACACTGGTCTGTAGTTTAGTGCTTCATGTCTGTCTCTTTTTTAAAATTGGGACTACATTTGGTGG
>WNWK01050362.1:0-12864 GCA_009830355.1 Cherax destructor | reverse complement strand
AGGCGCTTTTTGGGAATCTGCTTTATTACCGCTACCAATACCATCACCCATAAATAAGGCATTTTTATAATCTCAGGGGTTTTCATCAGAATTATCCACCACACACAGACCAGGCTTCTTTGCAGCACCTCACCTTGGCCCTATATATTCTGTCTATACATTTGCCTTATTGGATTAATAAACACAAGCTAAATTCTCCTTAAAAAAAAGGTTCTAATCCAATTTTATCTTTCGTAGCGTAATAAAAAAGTAGTTCCCGAAATATACCTCAATGATGGATAAAAAAAAAAAATATGCCAAATCGCAAATAGTTATTTTAAATCCATCAGAAAAATTTAAAAAAAAAGTGGTAAAAATTGCTTGTTTCCATAGTGGTGTAAGTTGTCCCCGGGGGAAGCGAGAGACAACTTACCCCCCTGTCTCAAGACCATACACTTGAACGAGGTCGAAAGTTTACAATGATACAGCTAACTAAATATATTCCATTAAGAATATGTTTATACCTGGAGTATATTAAAGGGGGTTTCGGGGTTAACGCCCCCGCACCCCTGTCCGTGACCAGGCCTGTAGTGAATCGGGGCCTGATAAACCGGCTGTTACTGCTGCCGCATGAAACAGACGTACGAGCCACACCTGGCTGGTCAGGTACTGACTTTAGGTGCCTGTCCATCACCTTCTTGAAGACAGCCAGGGGTCTTTTAATCCCCTTTTTGTGTCTTCTGTTTTCGTCTTTTGTTACTCTTCAACTTTTTAAAGTTGTCAGTGCTCTGTTGGGCTTTATTTTGTTTCTTTCCTTTATCGCCTTCTACCACTTTATCTTCTGTTTTTCTGAACACCCTTTTCCTCTCTATCGTCTGCTAATTTTCTACTTTTTTCTCCTTAGTTATTGTTCGTCTTTACTCATAACCTTAGAGGAGAAATGGCTTCTCTTGGTCTTACCTGGAGAGAGAGAAATTCCAGGGGTCAACGCCCCTACGGCCCGGTCTGTGACCAGGTCTGGTGAGAAATGAAAAAAGCAGCGTTAAGGCAATGAAATATCGTCCCCCCTTCTTTTTTTTTTTTTAACCCCGACGATGAAATATTGCTGAGGTTTCCCGCGATACCTGGGATGGTCAGGGGGAGAGGTTCGCTGAATAATTTATTCCAGAGAAGATACGTAGAAAAAAATTGGGCGAGGTGGCCAGAAAATGAGTAATGGGGAAAAAGATAATCACGAAATGAGTTTCTACCAACGTCACTTTGTGTACGAAGGAAGTTTAAAGGAATTATACGAGGCTTAATTAAAGGTGACTTCAATCACGGGGAAAAAAGAAGTTGGGAGAACTGGGATCCACCTGAGAGTCTGGAAATGGGAAGAAAAATGGAAAACTTTGAGCCTCTTAGTCAAAGAAAAGGATAGGGAGATGACCAGCCAGACATTACCTGGTCTATATACTGAATAAACAGAAAATATATAAAATTACTTACGGCCTACTCCTGAGAGTTAATAGTTCCCAGTTTGATTACCAGGTAGAGGTGGAAGAGTAAAGAAGGAAGGATAGGAAACGTACTGAGAGTTTTAGTTGTGTGCAGCTAAGAACACATGTAAGTCTCGAGTAGTGAGTAGCAGCAGCAGTAGTAGTGTTGCCCTGTCTAGGGCTCAGGGGCTTACCTGACAACAGAGAGCTTACCTTGCGCATCAGGTGTGTAGTTGGTATTAAAGATGCAACAGCCGGTGTCACCTGTCGTCTAACATGAATGTGTATTAGAGTGCATTGTCTTATTCCTTTATAATGAGCGATGTGTTAAATGCAGTTTTTTCTTTCAAATACAAAACGAGTGCATAATTTCCTAGTGAAGCGACGATTGCATTTAATCAACATGCAATGTGACGGAATACTGATAACAACACTGGCTCACAGAGTGCAACATGTGTGTGTGTATCCTGGCGCCTCTGCTGCCACATACACAACACATCCTCTTACAACATGTGTGTGTATCCGGCGCCTTGCTGCCACATACACAACACATCCTCTTAAAGAGAGTTATTTAACTGTTTGATCAAACACATTTGAAAAGTAACGTTTTTGCTAAGTCAGAAAGCCTCTCTGACTACTACTACCAGAAAACCCTTTTTCAAGAAACAACAGTTTCTGCCTGAGTATGTATATATATATATATATATATATATATATATATATATATATATATATAAAATTATATATATATATATATATATATATATATATATATATTTTAAAAATTTTTTTAAAACTTATTCGTGTAATATTTTTCCCCGTGTGAGTCTGGGCGGCTGGAGCGATGATCCCTAACTCTTACGGGTATAATTAGTCTTATATTTACGTTCTTTTCTGCATATTTTATTATTTACAAATGATTATTATATGTGGGGAGCGAGGCTGACCCTCAGCGTACTGTATGCAAGCTACACAACAAATATTTATTCTGGCACGGCTCGGATTGAAGATTTGATGCTTATATTTGCATAAATACCATTCTAACTTTTTCATATTCTGAATTTACGTCATCTGTTTTGCATATTTTATATCTTTCACAAACAAAATAAAAGGAAAAAAACTTTTTGAATTCATCAATGTAGTGTGAGGAGATAGTATGTGTGTGTTGCACTCACTGTGATGTTGTGATGTAAAACTGTACCTTCTTGTTTGATGTTATTATATTTCTGCCGGTAAGCCAGCGGAAGGCCTCGGTCAGATGACCAAAACCTCCAAAACCTACCCACCCTAACCTAACTTAAGACAATTTAAGGGCCACTTCTTCCAGAAACATTTTTTATCACAAGAATCGTTTTGGCATTGCAGACTGTAGTGCACAACACAACTCAAGCTTATTTAACCATAATTTTGATATTCTGTTACTTTTTACACTTGTAATACTGCCAGAATACTGATCACTCTATACTCCTTATAACTGTAACAGTTATGGCTAGAGTACGGAGCTTCCCTCCATCTCGGGCAGGGAGAATAGGATTTGTTAGTGGGGGTAAAGGCAGAAGTTTGGAAAGTGAAACAATGTTGGATGCATTGAAGAATGAGTCGCCGAAAGAAAGTAATTTTTTTACCTGGGGAAAGTTATATGACAACCCGCTTAATGGACTGCTAACTTTCCGGTAAGATATGTGTAGTGGATAAAGTTTTATTTTTAGTTCGTTTTATTTATGTATGAACATAGAGAAAGCACCTAAGGATTGCCCGAGAGCAAACATAGTTTGCTTGTATACATACTTCGTTTGTATAAATAGTTCCATGCATAAATAAAACAGGCGTCAAGAGAAAGTGTATAAATCATGGGGGAAATAAATCTGTTTAGTATACCAAGTAAAGGATACTGTAGAACTGTTATGAGATAAGTCAGAGGAAAGACTTAATGTATGACTGTAAAGAAAATAAAGGTTTTAAGAAAGGATGAAAATTTTGTGGATCTAATGAAGCATATACGAGTAGTACTTAGAAAAGGCATATCCCGGGGTGGTTAGAGAGTCACGTGGCAGGTGTTGCAAATGCCTCTAGTGGACGGTGGTTAATTAAAAGCTATGAATCATGTTTATGTGAAGAGTGAGGTTTAGGCCAGAGTATATAGGAGAGAAGAGGAATGGGAAGAAGCGGGTCAGAAACCGTCATATATTAAGTCTGTGTGACTGATTAATGATCCTAATTGAAAACGAGACCCATAATATGGGACGATTCTTAAAAAAGGTACTCTATATGTTATCAAAATTTGGTAAGCTTTCCTGGCGACAGCTTTATTTGTAATCAGAAACAAAGTTATTAACCAAATCGCATTATCAGTGTGGGTCATTCAACGGAGTGAATGATGAAGGTTCGATCCTCTGTCGGCTTATAGTGAGCCTCAAAGCCCACATCTTTAAATCAGAAGGAACGGAGTGAAAATTATTTATGACAAAAAATCTAATTTGCAGAACATCCACTTAAATTAACGAGACCCAGAAAAGCAGTAGGAGATTATATCTGCCTCCTCTTTTTGGGTCGTGTGATCCTTCGTAGGTTTGGTCCCCAACGGTGCGAATATGATATAAATTCGCCCATAACATAAGCTTGTAGACAGGTGACGGTACAAATGCCGGTTGTAAACACAGAGAGGGTGTGTGTTCTCAACACCGAATAATCTCCGGTGGTTACAAGTCCCACTAGCAGTGTCAGCAGCGTAAGGTACAGCTGTGTGTTTGTTTTCCCAGGGATTTAATCAGCTGATTGTTGTTGTAGGTTATGTAAGGATGATTAGAACACAGTACTAAGGATTGATCTCGCTCTGGAAGCCTACACAGAGGTTGCCAAAACATTCCTTCCGTTTGGTCGAACTCTCGCTATGTAATTTCAGCGTATTATTACTTGCAGTACCTAATTACGGCAATATACAATTAACTGCTGTCTATATAATTTCAGTATGTAATTAGTTAATTAAAGACTCGCAATCAGGAAATAATTTTTTTTGGGTTTAAAACAAATCTTGCATATATACAAGGGGTTTTTATTATCACATAATGTTGATGCAAAACTCGATAAGAAAAGAAAATGGGTGAAAAAAATTACATTAAAACTCTACTGTGGAAGCCAACAGGTAGCTGAGCACTGCTGTGCGTCAGTGTCTAAGTTGAATGTTCTAACACATGATACCTGTTTGACTGAACAAGTTTGTTTTTAAGTTTAATTTGTAATAAAACTTCTCGCTACTGGAACATGCCGGATTGGCAGCAGTGTTTCTGGAATATTCTTTCAACACGTCGGCCGTATCCCCTCCACCCACGGGCAGGGTGGCCACCGAGGCAGGGTGGCCACCGAGGCAGGGTGGCCCAAAAAGGAAAAAAGAAGATTCTCCTTTTACATTTAGTAATATATACAGGAGAAGGGGTTACAGCCCCTTGCTCCCGGCATTTTTGTCGCCTCTTACGACACGCATGGTTAAGGAGGAAGAATTCTGTTCCACTTCCCATGGAGATAAGAGGAAATAAGAACAAGAACTAGTAAGAAAATATAGAAGAAACCCAGAGGGGTGTATATATATGCTTGTACATGAATGAGCAGTGTGACCTAAGTGTAAGTAGAAGTAACAAGACTACCTGAAATCTTGCATGTTTATGAGACAGAAAAAAGACACCAGCAATCCTACCATCATGTAAAACAATTACAGGCTTCCTTTTTACACTATTTGCAAATATATGTATCTGGAATATATGTATGTAAATCTGAATATTGTATTCACACTTTACGGACTTAAAAGGAATTGGCTGTTATTTGATGTTTGTACTGGTAAATATAAAATATTTAAAATTTCTTTGAGGTTATGTAGATATTTATTGGTAGATGTTTAACTATATGATGAAATCGTAATAAAAAAAATATTGACTGAAATATCTTAAAGATGTAAGCAACTATACCGTCTGGTTCTGCCGAAGAACCATTGTGACTTCCGTAAAAAATTTTAATCTACTTCTCACAGGATGATAACTGAGCTCCACAATAAACTATCCCCCTCAGGAGCACAAGTATGTTGTTGTTGTTGTAGATTTGCCGGTACTCTCCCGGCCCGGGTCTTTTCCAGATGGTGACCCGACCTTGGCTCTCTGTCGTGGGAGTGTCTGAGACCTATGTCTCCCATGGGGAGGTAAAAGGGACCCCCTCATCGTCTGGGACCAACTGGCCCCAGGCCTAGCCACTTCCCCCCCCTCACGGGGCTCGTAGGGAGAAGCTAGGCCCCTTGTCTGCCATTTTCCGCCCCGGGGGGAACCGTGGGAATAGCAGCCTTGGGAGTTGCAGATGGTAGCAAGCTCCGGCTCTGGCACCTACCCTACCCTAGGCTGGGCATGGTGTTGTCTCAACACAAGATGGTAGCTGGGATCGACTGCTTTGAGAAATTCTTCTCACTTCCAGGCGCACGTTCTCCAGGTCAAGAAGGTCATCTCCCCATCCCTGGTAGATCAACTCACTGCAACACAACAAATTCACAAAGCTAGGGATCATATCTTTGTTTTAGCAGTACGGAGATGATAATGACAATGCGAGAGCCAAAGATGCAAGAACAATAAATTTTTTCCCCTTTTGCCAGGTCAGTGAACGAGCCCTTTCTTCCCGGTCATCACGCCCGCCTGGTTTATAACGGCCTGACTAACCCATACAAGGCGCTTAGGTCAGTGCTGTAATCTTTCTTGATCAGCATCCACGTGAAATAAAATTGCCATAAAAATATGATGCCTGAGCTGAAAAAGAGGTTTATGTCTGCATATATAAATTGTGTCTGTGGGTGTTCAGGGGAAAGGCGACCAGCAGGAGACTCCACGGTCCGTAGCCAGTCTATTGCTGAGAATGACTCGAGTCTAGCCGCCTTTAATTCTGGTTAGATATATAACATAATCAGAGAAGAGAGAGAGAGAGAAAAAGAGAGAGGAGGGAGAGAGAGAGAGGAGGGGGGGGGGGGGGGGGGGGGGGTGACCCAGCTGTCCACAATATTAGAGGATATGTTCCCAGTCGGAACTATAAAAATAATTATTTTTAATGAGGCACGCATCATATTATTGGAGCCTCCCAGTACACAGTTATTGTTCCTTACAGTACACTGTTATTGTTCCTTCCAGTACATTGTTATTGTTCCTTCCACTACACTGCTATTGTTCCTCCCAGTACACTGTTATTGTTCCTTCCACTACACTGTAATTGTTCCTTCCACTACACTGCTATTGTTCCTCCCAGTACAATGTTATTGTTCCTCCCAATACACTGTTACTGTTCCCTCAGTACACTGTTACTGTTCCTTGCAGAAGCGTTCAGAGGAAGCGTCTTTGCTTGAGTAAGACGCATAAGAGAAAAGTTGACAAGAGCGGGTGTAAGATTTATTGGGTAAAGTGTATGGCAGAATCATTATTGAAAGAATTAAGGTAGAAGGTTATTAAAAACAGTGAAGAGTTTTCATGCGGACAGTGACGCTCATGTTAGGATATGTAGGAGAGAGGAAGATTATTTTCCAGTAACAGTAGGTCTTAGACAGGGATATACGATGTTTTCTATAGTTGTTCCACATATTTATAGATGAGGCTGTAAATAAAGTGAATGCTGGGATGTTGGGAAAGGTGTTGGACTGGAAGATAACGAATTAGATCGAAAGTGGAGTTGTCACAGTTGCTCTTCTCCGATGATACGGTACTTTTGGAAGATTCTGAAGAGACGTTGCAAAGATTTGTGTAGGAGTTTGGGAAGGTATGTAAATGAACAAAATTTAAAAAGTGAACATTAGAAAGAGCAGGTGATGAAGAAAAAAAACAAATCTAGCCAAGGAAAGATTGGATATTAGAATGGTGGGAGGGAGTAAGAAGGAGGTAAATGTGTTTAGATGTTTGGGCGTCGACCTGTCGGTTGATGGGTGTATGAAAGACGAGGTGAACCATAGAATTGATGAAGGTAAAAAAGGGGGGTGGTGCATTGAGGCATCTGTGGAGACAAAGAACTTTATCTATGGAGGTGAAAAATATCCATCGCATAGTTATCCAGCACTATTATATGGGTGTGAAGCATGGGTTTTAAATGTTGCAGCGAGTAGGAGACTGGAAGCAGTGTAGATGTCAGGTTTGAGGGCAATTTGTTGTATGAATATTATGCAGAAAATTCAAAGGGGGAGAATAGAGAAAAGTGTGAGGGTGGAATGGAGAAAAAGAGGATGACCAGGATGGTATATAAACAGGGGTGAAGTAAATGAAGGACAGTGGTCATCCCAGAAAGAGCTGGAGGCGGTAAAGGAAGCTTTGAGTGCCAAGGGCCTGAATATCCGATAGGCTTGTGTAAGCCGTTAGATCTTACAAGGTAACATTTAAGAACCGATTCAAGGAAACGTTTTAAATGGACTTGAATCCTGGAGGTAAAAAGTACAGTGCCTGCACTCTAAAGAAGGGTGAAGATTTGTAGTTCGGAAGCCCTGTGATGTCATCATGCTTCTAATAAGACAGAAGTTATTAAAAGAATGAGGTCCCACATCTGGAACTGTGTTGGGAACCCTCATTCTCGGGGAGAAAAGAATAAACTTACTTCAGGGAAAATAAACCTCCGGGAGCTGTTTGAATATTGTCTTCTACCCCCCCCTATATTTTCCCAGGTCTTTTCCCCTTTTTGTTTAAACTGGATATAGCAAGGAATCAATGCTCCTTTTTGGGAGAGCATGAAATAAATCTTCAGAGGGTGTCCAGAAAGGGGGACCCTCTCGCACCATTTCTCTTCTGTATAGAAAAGTTGGGGAAATCACAGTCAGACTAAACCAGTGGGGCTAAACTTTGGTTCCTGGATGATAGCACACTAGCAGGTACAAAGGAGTCCCTTCTAGATGATTTAAAAGGGTGATGACAGGGGGAAAAGGAAAAGGGTCTCACCCTTTAAATCCACCCAAATGTGAAATCATCTAAAATAATCAAAAAAGGGGGTAATTTGATATAAAAAACTCCCAGGAGAAACAGTCACCCCTCTACTAATAGTGTCTTGCTTGGGGAAATTCGGGGAACCCGTCCCTTGACACAATTCTCAGGAAGAAACTGGAAAAAATTGAGGAGAAGGGAAACCCGAATAGGCAATCTTGACACACATGATGCCTTGTCCCTTTCCCACAAAATGCTTGAGTCTGCCCAGGTTGACATATTTCCTAAGACTTTTTTCCCATATGATAACCCTATACTGCACGAATATGACAGTACCCTTTGAGGGCAGATCTTTACTAAAGTATTTAAACCCTTTTTACTCTAGAAGATGGGCAGTGGGCCCAAGCTACACTCCCAGTCAGACTAGGGGGCATTGGTGTCCGAAATCCCCAGATTATTTCCCCCTGCTTTCCTTCTTCATGCATTGCATAGGGGGCTTGTAGCAGCAATTCCCCCTGAACATCTTAGGGATACAATTAAATCCATGACCAAAGTTCGTTGATGGAGCCAGGTTTGGGAAACCCTAACAGGCTTTTGAAACCAGGCCTGCCCCCCCCAACAACTACAAACAGCCCACTGGGATGGCCCAACAGTAGAGAAAAAGCCTCAGCAATGCTTCGGGGAGTGTGTCGGGGGAAGGATGAGCCCGCCCCCTTGCAGTGAAAAGCTCATTGCGGGGGACTTTTTTTTGGCCCCTGTTCCCAACTCCAGCCTTGGCACACGCCTCGACCCAAAAAGACCATCCGCATTGGTTTTCCCTTCGATTTGCCCCCCCTATTCTCGCCGAACACAGGTGTATTTGTGGCAGTGAAGCAGCAGACCGATTGGGGGTACCATGGTCTTGTGTGTCGTAAACCGGGGGAAAGATTACAAGACATGAAGAGGTTAATAACATTATCAAGAAAGCCTCACAAAACGGGGTGCCCAGAAAAGGGAGCCCCCCCAACTAGGGGGGGTTGATGGCACCAAAAGCGTCCAAAATGGTATCACCCTTCAAGCCTAGACAGAGGGCCAAGCAGGTGGTGGGACTACCATGCGCATCTACCTTGGCTGATACCTATCTCCAAACAGGGGGGGAGGAAGGGGGGGGCGCTGCCCCCTTCAGGGTCCCAGGGAAATCGAGAAAATATGGAGAACTTGCCCATCATTATATGTTTGTTCCCATAGGCTCGGGGACCCTTGGCTCATGGGGGAAAAAGTGCATCTAAGTTCCTCCCAAAGGGGCTGGGCAAAAAAACTCAACAGGGTAATTAGGGGTCCCAGGGGGCTAAATTTTTCTGTTCCCCGCGACTCAGCGCTGCTGTTCCCGGGGGGGTAATGCATGCTGTATTCTGGGGACGCGCCCCAGCTCTGGGGACTGGATGAGATTTTTTGCATTATAATCAGTGACAAACATGTAACAGTATGTACTAGACATGTATCTCTCACCTCTTACTGTATATGCCATCTTTATATCAACAATGTATCTCTTAAATCTTTTTTACCAAATTTTGTAATAAAATATACCTTTTATATATATATATATATATATATATATATATATATATATATATATATATATATATATATATATATATATATATATAATTTTATTTTGCCTTATTTTGTCTTTAAATAAAGTCTACATAGAATATAGAATATACGGGGGGGGTAGGGAAGACAATATTCAAACGGGTCCCGGGGAAAACCTTAAGTTTTCCCCGAAGTAAGTTTATTCTTTTCTCTGGGGGATAAGGGTTCCCAACACAGTTCCCGAGGTGGTAAAACCCCACACACACACACACACACACACACACACACACACACACACATATATATATATATATATATATATATATATATATATATATATATATATATATATAAAATATATATATATATATTTTTCAAACGTCGGGCCCTCTCCCCGAGGGGGAGGGGGGTCCAAAAAAAAAACGAAAGTTTTTCCTTTTTTCATTTAATTATTACAAGGAAAGGGGGTTTTGGCCCCCTTTCTCCCGGGATGTTAGTTGACCCTTCCCGACACGCATGGCTTACGGAGGAAGAATTCTGGGTTTTACTTCCCCCTGGAGATAAGAGGGAAAAAAGAACAAGAACCAGTAAGAAAATGAAAAAAAACCCAGAGGGGTGTTATATATATGTTTTTTCATGAATGAGCAGTGTGACCTAAGTGTAAGTGAATAACAAGACATACCTGAAATCTTGCATGTTTATGAGACAGAAAAGAGACACCAGCAATCCTACCATCATGGAAAATAATTACAGTCTTTCGTTTCACACTTGGCAGGACGGTTGTACCCCCCCGGGGGTTTGCTGTCTACCAACCTACTACCTAGAATATATATATATATATATATATATATATATATATATATATATATATATATATATATATATATATATATATTCTTTGCAAGAACGTTCCAACGAACGCATCTGCCATGACCTCCTACTCATTTCGCAATATTGCAAGCTATTGATGATGTGTTGATTATAACACGAAAGGTCTAGAGCTATCATTCAATTCCCCCTTTGGTTTTTTTGGGATCTTGCAATCTTGTTTCCAAAGTTTCAAAAATTCATGAAAAGATAAACCAACTTGGGGCCAAAATAAATTTCACACTCGTCTTTGATTTTTTTTTATTATAATAGAACCATTAAGTATTTTAATTTTAGTCTATCGAGAAAAAAACAACTAAACAACATCGACTCACTGGTCAAGGACGGGGGGCTTTTTAATGTAAATACTCGCTTTTTCAATCATTTAAAAAAAACTGATTTTGCATAGAATGCCAAGCACTTAATGTCAAGGGCGATTAACAGTGCTTGCAGCTGGTCACTCAAGGGCGGCAGCTGGTCACTCCCAAAGGGCGGCGAGCGCCTTCTGCTCTAGACAAGATATTTTAAGGGAAAAAAAATGAAAATTAAATTGCTATGTAATGTATCTTGATATCCTGTGAAGAAATTTAGTTTTTTCCGAAACTAACTGTTCACCGACTCTAAAAAAAAAAAGGTGAATTTTTAATTTGATCATTGTAACCTGAAAATCAATTTGATTTTTGGCCCTTGACGTCCCCTTTGACGCCAACGGGGTTTCCCTGCCCTTGACGTGACGTCATTCCCTGGGGGAAAATTAACTCCCAGCAACGGCAATTCTCCGGTTAAATGGTCGTTTTTTTCTTTGTCTCTAATTACGGCCGAGGTGTTTCGTGAGTTTACTTACCTGTATGTAATTACGTGTTCCAGTTGAAAGGGGGAGGAATTTTGACGTTCAACTGACTGACTTTAACAAGGTTTATCATATTTACCAAGTTCATGACCGGTGATGTATTTTTTTTACTACACAAGCTTTAAAAAAATATTGCCGATGTCTTCACAGCTTGGCTGAGCGAACAGTTTTCGTCAGTTTCCTGATCGGGAAATTTTTGGGTTGTTTTCCCGTTCCACTGAGTGATATTTTCCTGTCACGATCATATCACCGTTTGTTTACATTTCCCGGATGCAGAGAGCTGGTTCGTATAATCTTCATTCTTCCTTCAAACCTAAAGCTTTAAGCACCCCATTAGAATCATGCTTGTGAACTGCTGGGGTTTTTTTATGGCGCTCGTACTACAACTACTTGAACATGTCAATAATATTTTTAAATAATTTCGTTCATGGCCCCGAAGTCTTCTTAAGGTTTGCCAGCACAAAAGATGGGGTGATGTTATTTCTGTTTTGGCACTTTAGAGACTCTTCCGTGAAATATCTGTAAAATCTTTCTCATTTTCTGATTCAATAATCTACCCGTCGTGAATGTAACTATCACTGGTTCTCTTGCCCCAGAGCCCTGTTCCATTACTTTTCTTTTGCCGGGTTGATCTCGAGTAGCCATTAGTCGTATCTTCAGATCACCATGCATATATATATATATATATATATATATATATATATATATATATATATATATATATATATATATATATATATATAATATTAAAAATATATATATATAGCATTGGGAGGGAAATTTTTTTATGAAAATTCATTACCAAATTAAAAAATTTGAGCAACGTCTCCCCTTGCTGGAAAAGGAACATTGGAATCCCAAAAATTCCAAGTTGTTTTAACTTTTTAAAAAATTAAAATTTGATCTAGATAACCTAAAGGTATAAAATAGTATTGTATGTATAAGTGCATCAGCCATTAAAGATTGAAACCGCCCCGAAGAAGCATACTCAAGTTATATAACAGAAAAAAAATACCCCACCATTAAAAAAAATGACAAATTCTCACCGCACAACAATCTTAGCTTCCCGTGTTGAAAGTTTGAAGGGTGGGTAGATTTTCCCAAGTTATCACACAGAAACCAAAAACAGGAATGATCTATATAAAATTGACCAGAGGGCAGATGCCCAAAAGTTACATGAACATTTCCATATCCCGTACAAACC
>WNWK01050361.1:0-12864 GCA_009830355.1 Cherax destructor | reverse complement strand
CACATGACCCCTAGAGTCGTATGACCCGTTCTTGCGGTGGCCAAAATTCAATCTGCCCGCTCGTGCTGCCTTTTGCAGTCTCGTGCAGCCATGTGGTGCCACGCGATGCCTCGTGGTGCTGTGGTCAGCACAATTCTTGACACACTGTTGACAGTACATCTGGCTTGAATTAAATATTTTATGCAGCCAGACGCGCCTCCTCTGGCCCTTTCCTAAGGGTGGAAAGGGTGAGGGCCCTTACCAAGGGTAGTAAGGGCGCATAACCCCCTCCTTTGGAGAATTTTCTCCACATGGCGTATGTGTGGCCGAGTTTGCCAGGATGTACGGGAAGCCCCATTCAATGATCACTTCCTTCGTGGGGAAGAAAAAGGAAATCAAGGAAGCTGATGTTGCGAAAGGGGTAAATGTGTTAACGAAACAGAGATCACAAATAATCGAAGATGTTGAGAAGTTGTTGTTGGTGTGGATTAACCAATAACAGGGAGTGACAGTGAAAGTTTCCTGAGTGTGTCCAAGAGAAGTGGCCAGTGTGTGTCCAAGAGAAGGATTTTGAAGGGTTTGAGGCTGACCCTGTTGACCCTACGCCTGTTGTGGAATGTATTGTGGCATTGGGGAATTCCATGGGGTTGGATGTGTGTGGCGAGGATGTGGAAGAGTTGGTGGAGGACCACAGTGAAGAGCTAACCACTGAAGAGCTGCAAGACCTTCATCTGCAACAGCAACAGAGCACAGCTGAGGAAATTGCTTCAGAGGAGGAGGAAGAGAGAGGGAAGAAGGTGCCTTCTTCGAAGATTAAGGACATTTGTGCAAAGTGGAGTGAGGTGCAAACATTTGTGGAGGAACATCACTATAACAAAGCTGTTGCAGGCCGTGTCTGCGACATGTTCAATGACAATGCCTTGTCCTATTTTAGGCAAATCTTAAAGAGATGCCAGAAAGAGAGCTCTCTGGTACAATTTTTTGAGCGACAGTGGTCCAGTGATTCTCAAGCTGGTCTTAGTGCCATTAAAAAACAAAGAAGGGAAGTAATCCTGGATAAGGACTCGGTACCTAAAGTCTTTATGGAAGGGGATTTCCCTTCCAAACAGTAGTAACTTCTCCTCCCTCTCCCCTCCTCCCATCTTCCATACACCAACAAGAGTCTTCAATAAAAGTAAGTGTGATGCTATTATTGCTTTATATTGATTTGTCATTCTTTTCTGTATGTAAATCTATATTTAATCTCTAAAAAACTTATTTTTTGTTAATACTTTTGGGTATTAACAAAAAATTAATTGGATTTACATTATTTCTTATGGGGAAAATGATTTCAGTTTTCGTGAATTTCGGTTTTCAGCAGGCACTCTGGAACAGATTAATCATGAAAACCGAGGGTCCACTGTACAGTGGAACCTCAGTTTTCGTGATTACAGTGAACCCCTGGTGTTCGACGGCGTCGGAGCTCGGCCAAATCGGTGTTCGACGGTTTTTTTTACAATATTTTTGACTCGGTATTAGGCGGCCACTCGGAGTTTGACGAGTCGGCTATCCGTCCCGGACGCGTACGCGTGGGGCCGTGGCCCAGCTGGGCGCCCAGGCACTCAGTGTGTTATTGTTTACAAGCGAGCTACCACTACCCACGCACCACCCACGATTCATACCATATATATTTGTCATTATTCCAGTGTTTTTAGTGCTTGCACTGCTAAATAAGCCACCATGGGCCCCAAGAAAGCTCCTAGTGCCAAGCCTGTGGTAAAGAATGTCAGAAATATGGTAGAATTGAAGGAGCTGGCTGGCTGGTTGGTTGGCTGACTGGCTGGCTGGTTGGTTGGTTGGTTGGTTGGCTGCCTGGCTGCCTGGCTGGTTGGTTGGTTGGCTGCCTGCCTGCCGGCCTGGCTGGCTGGCTGGCTGGCTGGCTGGCTGGCTGGCTGGTTGTTTGGCTGGCTGGCTGGCTGGTTGGCTGGTTGGTTGTTTGGCTGCTTGGCTGGTTGGTTGTTTGGCTGCCTGGCTGGTTGGTTGTTTGGCTGGCTGGCTGGCCTGTCTGTCTGTCACACATGTACACATAAATACAATTATACATAGTGTAAATTACCTAGGATATCCCATACAATCGAGATTGGCAAATAATGTGTGTCAGGACTCAGATGTGAAGCAGTGACTACTGAGTCTTGTAATATGTGTTGGATCTCTCTGAGACAGACAAACAGATAGACAGACAGACAGAGACAAACAGATACAGACAGAGATATAAAACAGTGAAAACAAATAAAGCCTAGGCTAACCCGTCACCCCTGGCTGGCTGGCTGGCAGGGAGGGAGGGAGACAGGCTGGGAGGGAGGGAGACAGGCGAAGGCATTGTACCCTCATCAATGTCAACACTAATTAGTTTAGCCTCTCACCCCTCATCAATGTCACCTCTTGTAATTTGATTAGTGATAAGACTGGGGCCCCTTGTGCCAGCTGGTCACCATGCTTCAATAATTATTATTATTATTATTATTATTATTAGATTCTCCCTGTATCCTAGGTAATTTACACTATGTATAATTGTATTTATGTGTTCCTGTGAGATAGACTCAGTCAGTCAGTCAGCCAGCCAGCCAGCCATCCAGTCAGCAGCCAGCCAGCCAGCCATCCAGTCAGCCAGCCAGCCAGCCATCCAGTCAGTCAGTTAGCCAGCCGGGTAGCTGGTCAGCCGGCTGGCCGGCCATCCATCCATCCAGCCGGCTGTTCAGCCAGTCAGCCGGCTATCCATCCATCCAGCCAGCCGTCTGTCCATCCATCCAGCCATCCGTCTGTCCATCCAGCCAGCCAGCTGGCTGTCCATCCATCCAGCCAGTCGGCTGTCCATCCATTCAGCCAGCCAGATGGTCAGCAAGCCAGCCAGCCAGCCAGCCAGCCAGCCAGCCAGCCAGCCAGCCAGCCAGCCTGCCTGCCCCAGTCGCCGGCACAATTCCAAACATTCGCCAGAAACAGAACTCTCTGGAACACTTTTTTTGAGCAACAGGGGTCCAGTGACTCTCAAGCTGGTCCTAGTGGCATTAAAAAACAAAAGAAGGGAAGTAACCCCGTGAAAGGACTTGGTACCTGAAGTCTTTATGGAAGGGGATTTCCCTTCCAAACAAAACAACTTTTCCTTCTCCCTCCCTTTCCACACATCAACAACTCTTCAATAAAGGTAAGTGACATGTTATTACTGTTTTATTCTTCACGTCTCATTGTTTTCTGTGTAATTTAATGTATATTTAATGTACAAAATATTTTATTTTAATACTTTTGGGTGTCTGAAATAGATTAATTTTATTTCCATTATTTCTTATGGGGAAAATAGAATCGGAGTTCGACCAAACCGGTGGTTGACGGGCCCTCTGGGACGGATTACCGACGAGAACCGGGGTCCACTGTAATTCGTTCCAGAAAGTCTGACAAAAACCGAATTGTACGAAAACTGGAGTAATATTTCCCATAAGAAATAATATAAATCCAATTAACCGTTCCAGACACCCAAAAATATTAAAAAAAAAATACATTTTATAGAGAATAACAATAGTTTTGATACAGAAAACAATGAGAAATAAATATAAATGACTAATGAAATGGATAAATGAACCTTTAACATCACTTTTACCTTTATTGAAGACTTTTGTTTTATTGAAGACTTTTGTTGGCATATGGAAGACGGCGAGGAGGGGAGAGGGGGGAGGGAGGTTATTGTTTGGAAGGGAATCGCCATGTGTACGCCACTTTCGTACTTTGCTACGAGTTCTTTCTTGAATTCTATCGTGTTTCGCCTTCTTTATCAAAGGGCTGGCACTGAACTTTCTTTTGGCCCCATGGTGGCTTATTTAGCAGTCTCACTCAAACAAGTACAAAAACAATGGATTATTACAAATGTTTCGATGAACCCAGGGGTAATGCTAACTCAACAAGAAACGGCCAGACTGAGTCAGAATGTGTGGGATGCTTTGTGTGGGTGCGGGCAGGCAGGACGATTGGTGGGGGCCCATTGTCAACTATAAAAACCCGACTTTTACAAAAGGGGAAAAAAATTTTTTAAAAAAAAAAGCGAAAACCAAAACAAAACCGGGGAAACAAAAACCGAGGTTCCACTTTTGGGCCTTTTCTATTTAGGGGGAAAATAAGTGAAAAAGAAGAAACCCAAAAACCCATTTTTTTTTAAAAAATTCCATTTCCCCAAGGTGGCCCAAAGAAAAAAAAAAAGTTTTTTTTAAATTTAGAATCAAAAAGGGGGAAATTTCCCCCTTGTGGTTTTTTAAGCATTTTTAAAATGCATGGTTCGGGGGAAAAATTTTTTTTTTCCATTCCCCCTTTGGAGATAAGGGGAAATAAGAACAAGAACTAGTAAGAAAATAGAAAAAAACCCCCGGGGGGTTGGAAATTTGTAATAAAAGGGGGGACCAATGTAAGTAGAATTTAAAAGAAAACCTTAAAATTTTTAAATTTTTATGAGAAAAAAAGACCCCAAATTTACCATTGAAAAAATTCAGGGTTTTTTTTTCCTTGGTTTTAGGGGAGTCCCTTTTCCCTGGGCGGTTGCTGCCCAACCAACTACCAGGAGAGGAAACTTTAAAAAAATAGGCTAAAAATTTATATAACTTTTTTTTTGCAGAAAGTTTCCAAGAAGAACCTTAAAATATATCCAGCAAGATAAAAGGGTCTTTCATTAAAAGGTGAAAAAGGTTGAAAAGATAGGGAAAAACCCAAAAAATGAAGCAAAAGGGAAAAAACAGATGCAATTTCATACTGTTGAGGAAAATTAAAACATTCAGAAAGAAATATCTGTTCTGAAAGAAGCAGTTGAGAGAATAATGAGTAAGTATTTTTAACATTTTTTTCATTTTAAATTTCCTTTCATCCAACCCGTAAAATTTTTAGCAACGGGGGAGCATATTAATTAATTCAGTCTTTCAGTCATTTGAACTGTTACTGTTCCCTTTTTTTGGGTCTAAATTTTTTGGACCAAGGGTATTAAAAAAAGGGGTCCTTGTTTAGTGCAAGCCTGTTTAAAAGGAAATTCTTTTCCTTCATCATTCCTTTGCAAATGGGTGGATCTGCAGTCTGGCATTCACCTATTTTCCTTGGAGTTTATCCATTTTTTGGGCCTCTTCTCTCTTTTTCCGGGGGGTTTAACGGGGAATTTGAACAATGCAGGGGGGTTTAACCATTAACGTCCAAACTTTTAAAACGTTTTTCCACTAGCACTCCGAACGTATATTTACGTTTTTTTTTTTGGCCCTTTAAAATGGCGCGATAGGCTTGGGGGGGCCCAGACATGGGGAATGGGTCTGGGCACTCCCGGTGTGCTGTATGAAAATCGCGCGCCTGGGAAAAACCCCGGGGGGCACCAGTTACATTCAGCTCCATCTTTGGGGGAAAATCATGGCACATCCTCGTGATTTACTCCCCGTCTTGTCGTATTAACACCCTTAACCCGGGGGAAAATGTTACAGAAGGTGAGTTTTTGGTTTTTACACCCCTGTGGCCCTAAATCAAGGTTAGGAAAACGCGATAACCCCCATGACCCTTTAGCCAATCCCCCTGGGGGGTGGCCACACCAGCCCCCCACCAACCTTTTTTGGGGGGGATGGGCCACACCAGCCCCCGCCGCACTTGGGGGGGGTGGCCACACGACCCGGCCAAACCCCCCTTTGGGGGCCCCGTGTTCCCAAAAAGGGAAAACCCAAAAAAGGGGAAAATATCTTTTTCCCCTTGAAAAATGATGGGAAAGGGATGTGAGGATGATGAGATTGATTTTTGCCAAAGATGTTTTGCCCAGTGAATATTTATTACGCCACAGGCGTCGTTGCCTGTTTCTAGGGCCCAAAAAAGTCAAAAGGGGCGGGCAGGTCACTATCCAAAAAACCCCCGGGGTGGGAAAGTGATCATAAAGGTGAATATTTGGGGTGGAGGGGGGGGAGGAGGGGGTGGCACGGTGCCTGGACCCATGGCGAGTGGGGGGGCAGACAAAAGGGCCCCCCCACCCCCCCAACCCTTTTGGGCCCCCCTTTGTCCCCCCCCCTCTCCCCCCCCCATGCTAAAGGGCCACCCTGGGACCATTTACCGTGAGTGAACCCGGACAAAAATACGGGCCCCATCCTTTTTTTTTTTATTTAGGGGGAAGGGGATCCTTCCGAATGTCCCATAATGAATGAGTCACAGAGTTGGGCTTTTTTGTTTTTTTGGGCCCATAATGAACGTAGTGACCCAGACAAAATTATTACCGCTTTTATCATGGACAAAAAGGTTCAGAATTGCCAGGGGGAGGTGGAAAGATACAACCCTTGAAATGGAATTCCCTTTTTACTGTGATGCTTATGCCAATAGACATATAAACACAATATACCACATTACTGGTCCACAGACTACTTTTATCCCTTCAAGAACATTGTTGTCGATGAGCCCTTGATTCTGTTAAAGGGACGCCTGTCATTCAAGCAATATATACCAAGAAAACGAACCGTTGGTGTAAAATTTTTTGTTATGTTTTGGGATGTCATTGTATCAGGGAAAAAAACCCCCCTACCGGGCGGATTTTGGGGCATTTCCGGTGATGTTGCAAGATGTTGGAGCCATCCCTTTGGAAAAGGTCATACATTGTACACAGACAATTATAAAAACCCCTATTTTTTTTTTGATTTCCTATGTGTGAACAATACTGATATATGTGGAACAATGAGACGAAATAAAAAAATATGCCAAGGTTCAGTGGGGGCAGTGCTGATGGTGCAGTGCAACTTTCATGCCAATGACATCATGGCACTGATGTGGCATGACAAACGAGACGTTACATTGCTGTCAACCATCCATAGAAATGAGATAGTACAAACAGACAAAGTGAACAGGGACACCAATGAACGATTGAAAAGCCAGCTGCTGCTGTTGACTATGCAACAATATCCCTGGTTGAAAATGTGACATCATGATAGGGTTTTTTGGGACTGTGTGCGTAGGAGTCCCCAAGTGGTATATAAGTTTTTTTCCACCTTGTAGACTTTTTAATGCCAATGTATTCAATAGGGAAAAAATAAAGACTGGAAAACGCGTTTTGCAGAATTCCCCCCTGAATGTCATAAAACAGATAGCAAGAAAGTATGGTACAACACCTATACCACCCCCTCAGCGAATGCCCCCCAACCACAACCATAGCCTTTGGGGGAAATTCCAGACCAAAATCATCCCTAACTGTCACTACCGGGACCAATACCACCTACCCCAAAGAAGAAATTCCCAGAAAAAGTTTTGGGGGGTGTGCTACCCCCCAAAAACGACCCCAAAAACAAAAGGACAACCGATTCTTTGTCACCAGTGTGGAGTGGCACTCTGTAGGAATCCATGTAGGGAACCCTTACAATTGTGGCCCCCCCTAGAAACATAAGTGGAAGGATTAGATTGGGGTAGGTTCGGGACACAGGACAGGTGTTTCCTGACGCGGGTTTTAGTCAGATGAACCCGCTGTTGGAGCTTTTGGCCATCTGACCGGGGGCCTTTGCGGGCTTAGGGGTCCCCCCCTTTAAAAATTATGGTCTTAAAAACCATATAAAATGGAACATGTAAATACTTGTAGGGAAAGGCAAAAAAAGGGGAATGTAAAATATAGTGGTACCAACATTTTGTAGGGGTGTGAAGCAGGGGTTGCAAATCCCAGCGGGGAGGCGGCTGGAGGCAGTGGCGATGTTTTTAAGGGCAATGTGTGGTGTAAATATTATGCAGAAAATTCGGAGGGGGAAAATTGGGGAGGAGGTGTGGATTGCAAAAGTATTAGTCAGGGGGCTGAAGAGGGGTTGTTGAGGTGGTTTGGTCATTTTGAGTGAATGGATCAAAGAGAATGACTTGGGGGCGATAAATCTGTGGGGGAAGGAAGGGGGGGTGGGGGTAGCCCCCGAAAAGGTTGGAGGAGGGAGTAAAGGAGGTTTGTGGGGGGGGTTTGGGACTTGCAAGCATGTGTGAGCGGGGTTAGATAGGAGTGAATGGAGAAAAAAGGTTTTGGGACCTGAAAGTTTTTGGGAATGAGAGGGTAACATTTTGTAAAGGGGATTCGGGAAAAACCAGTTAATTATTTAGTTGGGCTTGAGTCCTGGAAAGGGGAAGTACAATGCCTGCACCTTTAATGGGGGGGTTCTGGGATAGTGACAGCTGGGGGGGACTTATTCTCAGCTGTTGTATCTAAAAGCCCCTTTGCAAAGACAGTGATTTTTATGAGTTTTGGGGGTGTTGAAAGATGATGAAAGTATTTTTTTTTTGGGATTTTCTTTTTTTTTGGGTCACCCTCCCTTTGGTGGGGGGCGCCCCCACTTGTTAAAAAAAAAAATTGGGTAAAAAAAGAATTATAAAAAAATAATTATAGTATCAAAAAAACTAAGCACTTTAAAAAAAAAAGGGAAAAAAAATGGAAAAATATGAAAGAATTTCTGCAAGCGGCAGCCCCCATTTTCCGCCGGGTGATTGTAAAGGCCCCCAAACCGGGGCCGCATATCTCGGAAGTACTGCCCCCAATTTTTTTTTTTATCCTATAACACTAAGAAAATGCCCCTCTTTATTTTAAAAAAAAAATTTTTTTTTTCAAAAAAATTCGGAGCGTTTGGGCGAGAAACGTATATACAGTAGAACGTCATTTAGCACGAGATTATTTTTTACTTAGGGTATTGCACGATTTAAGTTTTGGGAACATTATCATCTTGACGAAAAGATGATATTCCCGGTTCGGCAGGGGGGGAAAATATTTTTGCCAAGAATCCTCATGCTTTGGGGGAAAAAGGGGAAATTAGTTTTTTTTCCCTTTCCCCGTAAACGGGGGTTTTTTTTGGATACACGGGGCCAGGAGCTGAGTCTCCCACCCCCGCAACCACAATTAGGTGGGGTACAGTTACATACATTATCCCTACAAACATATGTGTAGAGAACCTAGGGTAACCCCAAGTCCAAACCCAAAGGAAATACTGGCCCTGACTTTTTTTGGGGTTTTCCTAGGTTTCTACACATATGCTGCCCTTTTGATAATTTTTTAACTGTATCTGTGTATACCTGAATAAACTTACTTACAGTTTTTGGGAAGGAAAAAAAAGTAACCATTCTCGGGAGTCTTGATACTCTACTGTTTTTGTGGTTCAGCAGACACCACCCGCCCTTTCCTACCCACCACGGACCCCGCCTTTGCATTTTTCCTCCCCGTTTAAAAAGTCCTGGCTACAAGCCAGCTGTGTTTGTGAAGATTAAAAAAAAGGGAATTGTGTTTTGATCTTGAATTAAGAAGAAAACAAAGTTTTTGACAAGACATAACCCGTAGTAATTTAAGTGTTACTTTGTACACATAAAAAGAAATTTTTAAAAAAAGCTTGCGTTTGTTTTGACCTGACTGACTTGACTGGCTGACTGACTGGCTTGAACCTTTACTTGGGGGAATGACTGAGTGACTTTACTAGCGGGCTTTACTTTACTTTACTGACTGACTGAATGACTTTACTGAAATGAATGACGACTGACTTACTGAATGACTTTGACCAAAGCGACTTTTAATGACTTTGAAATGAATGACTTGACTGACTTACTGAATGACAGCCTTTACCCCCTTACTTTTTGAAAGACTTGACTGACTTACTGAAACGGCTGACTTACTTTTTGGGCCAAAGGCGGCTTACTGAATGACTTGACTGACTTACTGAATGACTTGACTGGGGCTTACTGAATGACTTGACTTTTACTTACTGACCAACGGCTGACTTATTGGGGCCAAGGGTTGACTGACTTACTGAATGGCTTGACTGACTTACTGAATGACTTGACTGACCTTTCTGAATGACTTGACTGACTTACTGAATGGCTTGACGGCCCAAAATTTAGATTTGGCTTGACTGACTTACTGAATGACTTGACTGACTTACTGAATGGGTTGACTGACTTACTGAATGGCTTGACTGACTTACTGAATGGCTTGACTGACTTACGAAAAGGGTTTACTGACTTACTGAATGGCTTGACTGACTTACTGAATGGCTTGACTTTTACTTACTGAATGGCTTGACTGACTTAAAGAGACATCCAGTTCAACCATCCACTTCAGTTCAAGAACTTCTATTTTCCACCTCAGCCCAGTAGGGCCACACCATCCATATCCACTCTTCACTACCATCCACAAACATCATTACCCACAATTTTTAAAGGAAAAATACTATTATTTCTATTGCATTTGTAGTCCCAAGCAGTAATAGATCATGACAATGCACTACAATTACATATCCCCCCAGCTCCCGAGGGCCCACCATCCATATCCCCTCTTCACTACCATCCACAAAAAATCATTACCCACAATTTAAGGTAAAAAAACCATTATTTCTATTGCATTTGTATCTTAAGCAGTAATAGATCATGACAATGCACTAAAAAACATATCCACCTCAGCTCAGAGGGCCCACCATCCAAACCACTTTTTCCCCCATCCACAAACATCATTACCCACAATTTTAAAGGGAAAAATACTATTATTTCTATTGCATTTGTAGTCTTAAGCAGTAATAGTCATGACAATGGGAAATAAAATTACATATTCGCCATCAATTTTTTCAAGATATGTTGGGTTAAAAAATTGTTTGGCTTTTTTGGGGGGTCTCAAACACGTAACCCTATTTTTCCCATAAGTTCTGTTAATTATTTAAGGCAAAATTAACAAACCTTTTCAGGAACGTAATTTTCTGCTAAACTATCGTGCTAAATGACGTTCTACTTGCATAAGTTTGGGGAGTTACCGGGTTAAGGGTGCCTCCTCCCTCCCCCCCCCGCACAATCGAATGTTGGGGAAAGGTTTTTACTCCCCAATAACTAAAACCCCCAAAAAATTTACTAATAGCCACTGTTGACTGGAAAACCATACTGGGTAACATGAACAGTCGGAACCCTTTAGGGTGGGCCCCCCTCTGAAACCCGTTCTCAGGGTCCAAAGAATTTAAAAAAAAAAAAAATTTTTTTTTTATGAAATAAAAAATCTTTTTCCCATCATAACGCCACAAAAATTTTGAAATTTGATTGAAAACTAACGGAATTTGCTTTGGGGGGTTATCGGAGCGATGACGTTTACCCCATCGGGGATTTTCGCCCTTTGAAACCCTATTTTCGGCAATTTCCAATGTTTGGGGCTACTAAAATTATAGCTATTTTTTAGAACCCATCTACAGTAACACAGTGAAACCCTTCCTGCACCGTAGTGCTCACTACAGAACACAGTGAAGCCTTCCCCGCACCAAAATGCTCCCACAGTAACACAGTGAAGCCTTCCTGCAAAGTGCCCCACTACAATAACACAGTGAACCTTCCTGGGACCGTATGCTCACTACAGTAAAAACAAAACCCTTCCCGCACCGTAGTGCTCACTACAGTAAAAAAGTGAAGTTTTTCCTTTCACCGTAGTGCTCACTACAGTAACACAGTAAAGCCTTCCTGCACCGCGTGTCCACTAAAACCAAAACCAGGGGGGAAAACCTTCCTGGGGCCCCCCCACAAAATTTTCCTTTCCCCTTGCGGTAACACAATGAGGTCTTCTTTTCTTAGTCCCCACTACCTTTACTACAGAAACATAGTGAAGGCTTCCTGCACTGTAGTGTTACTAAAAATAACAAAAAAATCACAATACCATGACTGGAACAATCTCCTACAGTAACACAGTGAAGCATTCCCCGCACTTAAATACCCCAATTTCCCGAAAAAATAGTGAAGAATTCCTGCACCCAGGGGCTCACTACAATAACATAGTGAAGCCTTCCTACACCATACTGCTCACTACAGTAACACAGTGAAGCCCCCTTTCTGCTCTGTAGCACTCACCACAATAACAGGAAGCTTTCCTGCACCCCCTAAAGGGTCACTACAGTAAAAAAAATGAAGCCTTCCTGCACCATACTGCTCACTAAGTAACACAGTGAAGCCTTAGTGCACCGAGCACCACTACAGTAACACAGTGAAGCCTTCCTGCACCGTAGTGCTACTACAGTAACATATGAAGAGTTCCCACTGTAGTCCCTACTAAAACAGTAACCTTCCTGCACTATATCCACTACAGAACACAGGAAGCCTTCCTGCCCCTACTACTCACTAAGTAACACAGTGAACCTTCCTCCACCGCTGCTCACTACAGTAACACAGTTAAACCTTTTTCCCATTGTACTCTCCTACACAATGCAGTGAACCCTTCCGCCTGGCACTCACTACAGTAACACAGTAAAGTTTTCCCACTGTAGTGCCACTACGAAATGAACCTTCCTACATGCTCCACTACAGTAACACAGTGAAGTCTTTTTGCACCGTACTGCTCACTACAGTAACACAGTGAAGCCTTCCTGCACTGTACTGCTCACTACAGTAACACAGTAAAACCTTCCTGCACAGTGCAGAATTAACAATAAAACATTTTTGCAGCCATAGACAAGATTTAATGTCAGGAGGGCAGGAATAAACAGTACAGTGGCCCCCCGAGTTTGTCATAATTCTTTCCCAGAGGGCTGCTCAAGTCCCAAACCAAACGAATTTAACCCTTAAGGAATAATGTCAAGTAGGTTGCCCATTTCAGCCCCCCAAAATAGTTAAAAAAGCACTTTCAATATTCCCTTAAAAATTTGTTCGATTTCCGAGGTGCCCCAAACTTTCCACTGTATATTAGTGAGAGTTCTCAGCTATTTTGTGTACCTTTATCTACTAAAAGTGACAAAAAACACCCAGAACTCACCATGAGGAGGTGGGCTACTAGAGTTCCTTTTTTTTTTTTTTTGTAGTTTTTTAAATGAGTAAGAATGTTGTTGCTGAACGGGGGGGGGGGGTGTCATTTAATGTGTGTGGTGTGGTCATGACAGGGCATGACATCCAACTGTTAAAACCCGG
>WNWK01050360.1:0-12865 GCA_009830355.1 Cherax destructor | reverse complement strand
GACAGTTAAGGCAAGAGGGAGGTAAAGTACAAGAAGGACTGGCATGGTCGTCGGCACCACAGACTGGGCATTCGGCCATGGACCTGCAATATTTCGCTGGATGACCAAAACGCCAGCAGTTTACACTGTTGTGGTGTAGGGGTTACCTTTCGAACTTTTAAACGTTGACTTGCAATGTAGACCGAAGGTGGGAGTTCACGGCAGTCAAACGTTAAATGAGCTATATTGCAAGGAAAACGTCTTTGCTTATTGGCAGGGAGGGTAAAAGTGTCAACCTTAAGGATAGGGAGCTCTTGGAGCTCAAGTTGCTCCAAAATGTTTTCATCATATGTCTGGAAATTCCGTTGGACAATGGTGTGGGGTAAAATGACAGTACCACTACAAGAATTAAGGGAATGATGCTTGTCAATAGTGATAGGAATAGTATCTATGGTCGTAAGAAGGGAAAGATCGCGAGCTTGGCAAGCATTCTGGACTGTGATGATGTGAGTGCCACTCTTGAGAGCGTGAAATGAGATATCTTTGCCTACATGGCGTAAGAGAGCTTTACCAATACTATGATCAGAAAGATAGGTAGTTGGAGTAGTCGTTCTGAGAGTAAAAAACTTTGTCCATTGAGTAGTGTGAAACAAAGTATCTAAGGGGAGTGTGTGACGTGCTAGTCGTTTCTGAGATGAACGAGAAGGAAGAGTCGAATCGTCATGTAAGTGTCTTGGTCGTTTGGATGTGGGACTGGGGGTGGTCCGATGGGAGACGGGCGAGCGATTCGAAAATTGCCGCACCGTCGAGGGAGAAGCTGGAATCAAGGTCAGAGAAGAGCGAAGGTCAGATATGTCAAAAGGGCCGGTCGGAACCCTGGTACCTGAAGCAGGTGACGAACCGGCACCAGCAAGCGGTACAGGGGTATTAGAGTTGTCCGGTAACGAGGTAGGGTCAGAACTAGGTGCTGTATCAGGAAGGGGCCCGGGGGTATTGGGTTCATGGATTGGGTCAGCCATGGTTAGGTTACCTCTTTCTTTTTATTTTTAAGAAAAAAAAAGGAGAAAATAAAAATAAAAAAGAATAAAAAAAGTGGGGAACGTGGAGGAATAGCTCCTAGGAGGAATGAATCCCCCTCCGCGCCCAAGAGGACCTCAACACCGCAAGTAGTACAGATGCTGCATGGAACCCGTGCCTACCCTACCCTTCATGCCAGTAAACCAGCAATCCGGGATAGCAACCTCACATCCACCGAGCCACCTCGGCGGACAAAAGAGAGGGCGGCTGGATATCCACCACAAAGCATACCGCCTTCGGCCACCACCCCCGGAATCCGAAAGGTGGCCTCCAGAGATACACCTGTCGCCCGAAAGATACCCAAGGCCACCCCCGGAGACCGGAGAGGGATCGGGACATCCCCAGGCGATCCAGATTCCATGGCAAATTACACCACTGCCAAGGACCTCAACGGAATGGGATGGACCACGATACCCTTCCCCCTACCTAGGAACTAAAATGCCTGTGGAGAGAAGCTCCCAGGGTAAAGAAGGGAATAGGGAGGATGAAGGGAGGAGGAGGAGGAGGAGGAGGAGGAGGAAAGGGAAAAGGGAGGATGCGGAAGATGGGAAAGGGGAGGGGTGATTTTGGGGGTAATTAGGTTTGGTCTGAGGAAGAAGACCAAGAGGTCCAATTCCTCAGACTGATAGCCTCTTAACCTCGACAAGGAGCCCCCCTTAAAGAGGTTGAGACCACTAGCAAATGTTTTCTGATCTTCTTGCCGAAACTTTGTTATACGCTCCATGGTAGAAGCGGGTGCAGTTTAAAAGAACTTCAGCATTTTATGGGTTCTGTGAAAAAAAATCTGCGTATTTCCCCAAAATTTATATTATCTAAATTTTTATAATTGGAATATGTATAATTGGTGTATTGCTGTTGGTTTAAAATATGTTTGGGTGTGAAAAGGAATCAACAGGAGGGGTTCTGGCGCATGCGCGAGGGAACGCAGGTGTGGGGAAGTCGCATGGGTGTGCTTGAACGGCATGGGTGTCTGGCTAGAATTTGGCGCTACTGAAGACCGAAAGTGTAAATAATGGTCTCATTTCACTATAGGAAGTGTCGTAACTGTTCCTAGTATGGGACAGAAGTTATTGGAACCACTACAATAGGGCAGTGAAAATAGTAAATAGTGACGGACGCTAGCTGGGGAGTGACGCGACGCCGCCTGGGAGAGTGTATGGTGGGGAAAATACCCGTCAGTTAAATCATCTCTCATCTCATTCAATTCATAGTGAATAAACCTCTAACAAGTGGAAATTAATGGGACATTATGTCGCTTGTGAATAGTAGAGAAATCAGTGATAATAACACTAAATTAAGGGAATTTATGCGGTAATAAGAGTCGCCATTCCCAAAGTGACCGCATGGTAACTTAGTGTCCCCTTCCGAGGACCACGGAGGTTTTACGGAGTTCCGTCTCCTAAATTGGAACAAACCAAATTGGGAACATCGTCCTGCTGAAGGAGGAACCATATCAACTTAGCAGGACTTCGAGATCGGAGGGGAAATAAGTAATGCTGCCTCCTCACCCACAGCTAAGTGACCCTTCTTGTTATATCAAGCTAGCTGGCCAGTTTAGGTTTGTTATAATAAGACAGGTATTGGGTAAGTGGTGGTATTATTATATAAGTATATATGTGTAACCCCTTCCCTTTTTCCCAATCAATCCAATTTATCCATACAGTCCACTATCATTTTCAATAATTTGATAATTCTGGTCCAGGACAGATGTGCTCAGAGAGTGTGTGGTATCGAAGGGAGACACTCAGGGCGACCAGGAGTAGCTCAAAATCTTTCCCCCATACCTCAGAGGTGACCATGCGGTCACTTTGGGAATGGCGACTCTTATTACCACATGAATTCCCTTAATTTAGTGTTATTATCACTGATTTCTCTACCCTGGGAGCCTTCTAATCAAATTATTTGCATGAATCAGAAACCAACTCTCCCCCTCCCTCTATGGGTTCATGAAAGGTAAAAGTGTGCAGAGCTGTATTTCCACCTTTCTCACCGCACACACCTCTACTAGTTTTACCACATTTCTTGATCTAAAATCTGCATTTGGTATCACGAACAGAACTGTTATACTACATGAACTAGCCAAAATGAATATTGGTGGTAGCCTACTGTGCTGGATAATAGGATACCTGTCAAACAGAGTATCCTCTGTCCTCTACCAAGGCTTTAGAAGCAAGTCTAAAGAAATGTCCCTAGGTACACCGCAGGGAGGAGTTCTCAGTCCCATGCTATTTAATATTCTGAATAATGCTCTCCTAAATGCTCTACCTACCTCACCTAAACATATATCCATAAGCTATGCTGATGACATGATCCATACAACAGGCATAAAAAGAAGAAGTTCAAGCAGTTTGTAATCGACTAGGCCTCGTAATATCTTCCTCTAAAACAAAGATATTAACAAGCAAACGGCATCCCCCACCCATTTATTTGCAGGGTGAAAATATTAGCTACGTTAAAACTTACAGATATCTTGGTGTAGATGTACCCTTTAACAAATCCACTATACCACAACTAAATAAGAAATGCAAAGATAGGCTAAATGCTCTTAAAGCTGTTGCTGGCTACAACCCCAACTATGGTGCTAATGTGAGAATTGTGAGAATGATGTACATAGCCTATATTAGGTCCTTAATTGATTATGCTGCTCCCATGTTGATATTAGCTAGAGAAAGTTCTCTCTGACCCTTGGAGTTAATGCAAAATGAAGCTCTCAGAATTATTCTTGGCTGTCCCAAATCTACAAAGGTTCTTAATATGAGGAAGGAGCTTGGTATTTCTAGTATCAGTGATATGATTGTTGAGATTAATACTGTACTTGGTATTAGAATGTTAAGAAATGAACAAGACACTGTCACAATGAATCTTACTAAATTTCTAGAAGTAAATACTCACAGATCTAAATGGATTGTGAAAACATGCAATTACATTAAGTTTTACAACCTGCATGAATTATATCACTGTAGGCAACAAGAGCATTTCACCCCTCCATGGATGATGTGTCATTTAATATCATATACCTGCAAGCCTCCAAGAGCTCATTGCTAGTAATCCCTTCCTTAAATCACTTGTTAAAGCAACTGCTCAGAAGAATTTCTCGCCTAGCTGGTAGTAATAAGTTATCACAAGTTATATACACTGATGGATCTAAACAGGAGTCTTCTGGCAGGGCTGCATCTGCTCTTGTTTCCACCTCCCTAGTTAAGAACAATAATAAATTTGTTGAACTAGGCATAAGAATTAACAACTGGGCGTCTACACTGCAAACTGAATTGTTTGCAATCCTAATGGCACTAAAGCTAACCTATGACACAGAGCTTGACTCTGATTCTATGTCATCACTGAAGGCTCTTGACTCATATAATGACTCGAACAGCATGCTCATTGGAGAAGCCAGGTATAGATACTCAAAAATCCGGGACAACGGAATTAACGTACAATTGCTATGGATTCCATCACACATTGGATTACTCCTTCATGATAAAGTTGAGGTTGGGTTCGTCCTTCGCTCTCCCGTCCAATAGTCTCCGGCGCCACCCTCTCCACACAACACGATCACCTACAAAAGAGAACACACGGCCTGACCACGATTCAGTCGTGACCAAACTTTTGTGAGAGACGGAACCAGGTTATGGACACACTCAGGTAACTTACGCCAGCGTTGTAACTTTGCCTTGGGCACACTGCTCACTACTTGTGGCAAGAAACTGAAATCCTTGTTTGAAGACACTCATTTATCGCGGGCCTTAAAGTATTTTATAACTTCAAACCTCGGACTTAGAAAATAAATGTAGTGGAACACTGTATTTATTAAAGGAAACACATCGTTACGAGTGGCGACGATTCCTTTAATAAATAGCCTGAACTGCTTGTCGGTATCAATGTACTATTTACATCCTTATTGACCTTGGCTAGACAGATAGAACTAGTCCAACTACACCCTCCCATATATCAGTCCAATCCAATTTTTTAATCCAAAGAACTAACCAAAAATTTTCATGGGAACATGCTCATTGGAGAAGCCAGGTATAGATACTCAAAAATCCGGGACAAAGGAATTAATGTACAATTGCTATGGATTCCATCACACATTGGATTACTCCTTCTGATAAAGTTGATATGTTAGCCAAGAAGAGTACCCAGAAGGAGAATGTAGAATATAACTTTGGTATATCTGTGTCTAGCATTAGGAATAATATTAGGAGAGAAATAAATAATGAAAATGATAGCTATAGGAATGCAGTTAGAAGCCTGAGTAGATCTATAACCCACTATAACATGAACACAGATAAGCATGTTTATGGAGCAACTTGCAATGTGAACAGACTGGCTGATATTGTAGTGGCCAGGCTTAGGCTTGGCTACAGGTACTTCTGGCAGTTTGGGAGACACACAGATGATGATCAAACTAAATGCAAATTATGTGATCAGGCATATGGTCACTGTCTTGAACAATATGTGCTTAATTGCCCACTTATTGAGGAATACATAGATAGACAGTATAATAATCTATATGACATGTCAACATATCTTATTAATGAAAATAAGATACCAGATATACTAAGCAAATTCCCTAAATTTGCTTGTAACAGATAAGTGAACTGTAGATATAAATCCATATGTACAATTGTTAACCCTTTTGGGGCCTAGTTCCTAGGCCTTTTGTGTATCTATATGCTCTTGCGCTACCGTCCACAGGATGGATATGGGGTGCACAATAAACTAGCCACTTCGGTGGCAAAATCTAGATCTAATCTTTAAGCAGAACGTTTCAATGCTGAAGTTTAGTAGGTATGATTATTATAGCAGTTAGGTATGATTATTATAGTAGTTAGGTATGATTATCATAGTAGTTAGGTATGATTATTATAGTAATTAGGTATGATTATTATAGTAGGTCTGGAATACAAGGAGGTTTGAGTGGCTGCCCAGGTAGACGAATATTTTGAGTTTTACTAACAGGGTTATTGTTAAAGGCCTCGACAGAGGAATATGCATAGGAATTATACCAAGCTATAACATGAGCGACAAAGTTTACATGCTAGTCAGGAGATACTTGAAAGCATTTTTCGTGTGAATATTACACCTGGTGAGAGTTTGACCAATATTGAGTGTGTATAATCTTGGGAAATGATCCGATTAAGAAGGCTTATCTTTTCTGGATTCTTAACCTATATACTTGAAAGAAACAGTTTGCGTTGATCTTTGATATCTTCGATTCTTAATTTCATATTCTTTTGGCTTTCCTTATTATGTTTTTCGAATTCTCTTTCATGAAATTTTTGGGTAAAAAAGCACCTGTCCTCTTTTGATTCGCCTGTAAAGGCCTCTTGTTTAACAATTTTGGGTTATTTATGTTTAATGTAACTTCTGTATTAGGAATACATGCAGCTACAGCAGCTGGAACGTTTTGGAAAATGTCTTAATGGCACATATCATCACCTTCTGTTTGGACTCTCTCAGGGAGTAAAGCTACCAGATCAAAAAAGTCATATGACTCAAGGTTTACTGCATCAACTGGCGTATTTAATTTTTTTCAGTAAAATTTCAGGGAATCTCACTCAACGGATACCTCAAACAAAACAAACTTTATTTCGTTTGCAGTAGACAAAATGTAGTTTAAATGTAAGAAAATATTGTTAATCGCAGAAGATACTAGAATGCGGAACATTTTGGATAAGATAATATAAAAACCCAAATCTTTTCTTCTTTCAACAAGTCGGCCGTTTCCCACCAAGGTGGGGTGGCCCAAAGAGAAAAACAAAAGTTTCTCTTTTTAACTTTAGTAATATATACAGGAGAAGGCATTTTAGTCGACTCTTACGACACGCATGGCTTACGGAGGAAGAATTCTGTTCCACTTTCCCAAATATCAGAGGAAAATTTTACAGGGATTATCACTTTAGACGCACAAAATGCATTTCAAACAGTGAACTATCGTATGTTACGTAATCGAATCGAATCAGTACTCTCAGGTAAGACCCATAAGGGTGAAATGAAGATTTTCATAGTGGAATAGTAGGTGAGAGGATTAGTAATAAGGTGAAAGGAAAGAGCCAGGGCTAAACCCAGCCGCATAGCATTGGGTGACTTGATAGATGAAGTGTTTTCAGAGTCGTGGTGATCTGCAAGGTTGTGTCTGCGCACTGGAGGTACTGGTCTTGGTTCGGGAGGCAAGGACATTTCACGTGGGCGGCAGCCAAACGTCAAGGCTGGTTTGTTGTTTGTACTGCTTCTCATAATGCAATCGATTGAAAGGGGAAGACATGGATTTTTTGCTGGGTAAAAGGATGTCTTTTAAGGTCCACCCCTGCAGAGGGCAGGGTAGAAATTAGGAGTTAGAGCAGGATTATTAATAAATTGAAAAAGGTTTATATTGTTGTCTGGCTGTCTGATGACATCGTCTAAGAAGGTTGTCCAGGTACCTTTGTGGAGAAAATTCTCCAAAGGAGGGGGGATACGCAGCCTTACTACCCTTGTTAAGAGCCCCACTCTTTCCACCCTTAGGAAGGGGCCAGACGAGGCGAGTCTGGGTGCATAAACAAAATAACTCAGACCAGATGTACTGACCACAGTGTGTCATGTGGTCTGACCAAGTAGCAGCAAGTGTATGTGAGTTAATAGACATTTGAGATAAATTTAACTCTTTGCCGTAACAGGAAGATACAGTAAACTGTTGTATGTGTTTCTGCACTTGAATTTACAATCATGTGTTCCAGTGATTGAAATTTAGGGAACACAAACATTTTAATTGCCACTTGTAGCAGTATGTAGCAATTGTTGAACTTGTGCTGACCTCAGCGATACAAGCCCCACGAGGGACCACGAGGCTGCAAGAGGCTGCACGAGGGGTTAGATTGAATACGGGCTCCGAAGAGGTCATACGACGCGAGGGGTCATAAGGCGCGAGGCGACGTAACTCAACAAAGACATTAGTCGTACGCGTCCGTTATTCTAATTTAATCTCCACTAACGTCGGGAAATCAGATAAGAACTCTGTTCCAGCGTGTTTAGTGAAATGTGCGCAGCTTCTGATTACTGCAAGACAAACGTAGAGACAATCGCAAGTGAACTCCATCGAAACAAGACGGTGACTCATCAGCGACATTCTACAATCAAGACAGCATTTCCGCCATATATGGTGGAGCCAACACCATCGCTCACGCTACAAGAGCAAGGTATGTTTTTATGTTCTTGTCAGACAGGGGACTGCGCAGTTCTTGTATTACAAGAGCATCAAAATTTACCTATTGACGGCGGTTATGCGTGGACTTTTAAGCCCAAACACGTGAGTAAACCGCCTTTCAGTCCATCAAGACTGAAATATGGACATATGCTCCTTTGGGGCATTAATTATACTCACTTGATGTTTACCTTACAGCCCTGTGGAGAATGAGGCCATAGATGTTTCCCCTGAGAAGGTGTTGGGGATGGCTGCAACATCTTGGATTCATCAATAAGCTGTACTGTATACCTTGTACATGTACTTGTAGTAAATAAAGATATTATAAGTAGCAAGCTTTACAGTCAATTTTATCGTAGGAGCACATTACTCCACAGTTTTGGTCATTACGAATCGGAAGTTGATCGTATTCGAACCAGGAGAGTGGCCACATGGTGGTCCAAAGATTTATACTCCAGTGTATAAGTGTCTACGATCCAAGGTCCTTCGAGAAAAGCTGTAAAACTATTGTTTTTACAAAAGAAACCAGAATATATGAGTCCCTACTCTCAATCAAAGAGAATGGGAAGTTTGTACTGTTTCTCATAATGCAATCGATTGAAAGGGGAAGACATGGATTTTTTGCTGGGTAAAAGGATGTCTTTTAAGGTCCACCCCTGCAGAGGGCAGGGTAGAAATTAGGAGTTAGATAAAAGGCATAGTTTTAGGTGTATAGAGGAGGAGGAGCAGGATTATTAATAAATTGAAAAAGGTTTATATTGTTGTCTGGCTGTCTGATGACATCGTCTAAGAAGGTTGTCCAGGTACCTTTGTGGAGAAAATTCTCCAAAGGAGGGGGGATACGCAGCCTTACTACCCTTGTTAAGATCCCCACTCTTTCCACCCTTAGGAAGGGGCCAGACAAGGCGAGTCTGGGTGCATAAACAAAATAACTCAGACCAGATGTACTGACCACAGTGTGTCATGTGGTCTGACCAAGTAGCAGCAAGTGTATGTGAGTTAATAGACATTTGAGATAAATGTAACTCTTTGCCGTAACAGGAAGATTACAGTAAACTGTTGTATGGGTTTCTGCACTTGAATTTACAATCATGTGTTCCAGTGATTGAAATTTAGGGAACACAAACATTTTAATTGCCACTTGTAGCAGTATGTAGCAATTGTTGAACTTGTGCTGACCTCAGCGATACAAGCCCCACGAGGGACCACGAGGCTTCAAGAAGCTGCACGAGGGGTTAGATTGAATACGGGCTCCGAAGAGGTCATACGATGCGAGGGGTCATAAGGCGCGAGGCGACGTAACTCAACAAAGACATTAGTCGTACGCGTCCGTTATTCTAATTTAATCTCCACTAACGTCGGGAAATCAGATAAAAACTCTGTTCCAGCGTGTTTAGTGAAGTGTGCGCAGCTTCTGATTACTGCAAGACAAACGTAGAGACAATCGCAAGTGAACTCCATCGAAACAAGACGGTGACTCATCAGCGACATTCTACAATCAAGACAGCATTTCCGCCATATATGGTGGAGCCAACACCATCGCTCACGCTACAAGAGCAAGGTATGTTTTTATGTTCTTGTCAGACAGGGGACTGCGCAGTTCTTGTATTACAAGAGCATCAAAATTTACCTATTGACGGCGGTTATGCGTGGACTTTTAAGCCCAAACACGTGAGTAAACCGCCTTTCAGTCCATCAAGACTGAAATATGGACATATGCTCCTTTGGGGCATTAATTATACTCACTTGATGTTTACCTTACAGCCCTGTGGAGAATGAGGCCATAGATGTTTCCCCTGAGAAGGTGTTGGGGATGGCTGCAACATCTTGGATTCATCAATAAGCTGTACTGTATACCTTGTACATGTACTTGTAGTAAATAAAGATATTATAAGTAGCAAGCTTTACAGTCAATTTTTATCGTAGGAGCACATTACTCCACAGTTTTGGTCATTACGAATCGGAAGTTGATCGTATTCGAACCAGGAGAGTGGCCACATGGTGGTCCAAAGATTTATACTCCAGTGTATAAGTGTCTACGATCCAAGGTCCTTCGAGAAAAGCTGTAAAACTATTGTTTTTACAAAAGAAACCAGAATATATGAGTCCCTACTCTCAATCAAGAGAATGGAAGTTTGTACTGTTTCTCATAATGCAATCGATTGAAAGGGGAAGACATGGATTTTTTGCTGGGTAAAAGGATGTCTTTTAAGGTCCACCCCTGCAGAGGGCAGGGTAGAAATTAGGAGTTAGATAAAAGGCATAGTTTTAGGTGTATAGAGGAGGAGGAGCAGGATTATTAATAAATTGAAAAAGGTTTATATTGTTGTCTGGCTGTCTGATGACATCGTCTAAGAAGGTTGTCCAGGTACCTTTGTGGAGAAAATTCTCCAAAGGAGGGGATACGAGCCTTACTACCCTTGTTAAGATCCCCACTCTTTCCACCCTAGGAAGGCCAGACAAGGAGTCTGGGTGCATAAACAAAATAACTCAGACCAGATGTACTGACCACAGTGTGTCATGTGGTCTGACCAAGTAGCAGCAAGTGTATGTGAGTTAATAGACATTTGAGATAAATGTAACTCTTGCCGTAACAGGAAGATTACAGTAAACTGTTGTATGGGTTTCTGCACTTGAATTACAATCATGTGTTCCAGTGATTGAAATTTAGGGAACACAAACATTTTAATTGCCACTTGTAGCAGTATGTAGCAATTGTTGAACTTGTGCTGACCTCAGCGATACAAGCCCCAGAGGGACCACGAGGCTTCAAGAAGCTGCACGAGGGTTGATTGAATACGGGTCGAAGAGGTCATACGATGCGAGGGTCATAGGCGCAGGCGACGTAACTCAACAAAGACATTAGTCGACGCGTCCGTTATTCTAATTTAATCTCCACTAACGTCGGGAAATCAGATAAAACTCTGTTCCAGCGTGTTTAGTGAAGTGTGCGCAGCTTCTGATTACTGCAAGACAAACGTAGAGACAATCGCAAGTGAACTCCATCGAAACAAGACGGTGACTCATCAGCGACATTCTACAATCAAGACAGCATTTCCGCCATATATGGTGGAGCAACACCATCGTCACGCTACAAGAGCAAGGTATGTTTTTATGTTCTTGTCAGACAGGGGACTGCGCAGTTCTTGTATTACAAGAGCATCAAAATTTACCTATTGACGGCGTTATGCGTGACTTTAAGCCAAACACGTGAGTAACCGCCTTTCAGTCCATCAAGACTGAAATATGGACATATGCTCCTTGGGGCATTAATTATACTCACTGATGTTTACCTTACAGCCCTGTGGAGAATGAGGCCATAGATGTTTCCTGAGAAGGTGTTGGGGATGGCTGCAACATCTTGATTCATCAATAAGCTGTACTGTATACCTTGTACATGTACTTGTAGTAAATAAAGATATTATAAGTAGCAAGCTTTACAGTCAATTTTTATCGTAGAATTATAACAGTTTAGTCAATTTATCGAGGGACATTATCACAGTTTTGGCATTGATCCAAGTTATCATTCGAACCAGGAGTGGCCACATTCCAAGTTTCTCCAGAAAGTGTACATCGTCTTCAAAAACGTAAACTATTGTTTTACAAAAGAAACGAAATTGATCCTCTCTCAATCAAAGAGAAGGAAGTTTGATTTTTTGCTGTTAAAGGAAGCTGGATTTTTCTGGGTAAAGGAGTTTTAAGGTCACCGCAAGGGAGGTGAATTAGGAGTAGAAAGCAAGTTTAGTTATAAGGAGAGGAATTTTATATGAAGTTTATATTGTTCGGTGTCAGACTGTTAAGAAGTTTCCAGGATGGGAAAAATTCTCCAAAGGAGGGGGATACGCACCTTACTACCCTTGTAAGACCCCACTTCCACCCTGGGCAAAAAACAGCTGGGTGATAACAAAATATCAGAGTGACACACAGGTGTATGTGGTTATAATGAAATGTATTGGTTAAAGAATTTAGTAAATGTAATTTCGACGGAAATTACATAATGTGTTGGTTTTGATTGAGACAACATTTTATGATTGAAATTTAGGAACAATTTTAATTGCTGTAGCATACAAGTAACGGGACCCAGGTCAAGCCACGAGGGACACAGGCTTCAAGAGGCTACGAGGGTGGGTATAAGGCCGAAGAGGTATACAGCAGGGTCTAAGGCGCGAGCATAACTCAACAAGCAATCGTCTTTTCAATTTTTATAAGTCGGAATCGATAAACTCGTCACGTGTATGAAGTGCCACTTCGATTACTCAAGACAAACGTAGAGACAATCCAAGTAACTCATCGCAAAGGTGACTCACACACTTCACATCAAGACAGATTTCGCTTATGTGGACAACATCGCTCGTACAAGAGCAGTATTTATCTTGTCAGACGGGGACTGCGATTTTGCAACAAGGATAAAATTTACCATTGAGCGTATGGTGGACTTTAGCCCAGTATACCCTTAGTCACAAGCTGAAATAGGCATATGTCCTTGGAATCTCCTGATGTTTCTACACCTGTGAAATAGCTGATGTTTCCTGAAGGTTTGGGGATGTAAATTTGATTACAATAACGTATGTATACCTTGCAGTATTGTATCACAATTGATAATGAAGTTCATCAATGTAGTGGCACATG
>WNWK01050359.1:0-12865 GCA_009830355.1 Cherax destructor | reverse complement strand
GAATTCAGCCCTACAATATCTTGCATGCAAGATAGCGTTCAGATGCCTAGGGTGCCGGAGGTATCCCGGACCGCCTTGAGTACTGAGTCTATCCTTGCAATGTTGCTAGTTCAAGTAGTAGTTCCTCTCCAGGGGACGCTTTGTTGAAGAAAGACTATTTGAATGAGTTATAGCATCTCTCGCTGATGCAAAAGCAATTGCAGAAAGCCGTGTCTGTTGCTAGTGTATTCACTAGAGTGCCAGTTGTTGTCCCTCGTGTTCCAGATAGTGTTCCTTCCAGTTGACAGTAAGCCTTTGTAGAGTAAAGTGTCGTGTGTCGAGTAATTCTTACCTGCAGTAAGAGATAGTGAGAGCCGTTCTCCTTTGCTCATACTTTGTGTCTTTGAGCTAACTATTTCAATAGGGGAGAGATCCATCCACTCCACCGAGTCTGTTCATTCCTCCAGTAGGAAAGTGATTATAAGTTGATCAATACCGAGTTGTTCATTCCACCAGTAGGAAAGTGATCATAAGTTGTGAGATAAAGATAGAAAATCAGAAAATCCAGTTTAGAACCGAATTATTGACTGTGTTTTGTTATTAGATTTCCAGTATCTAGCAAGATTGTTGTGTGTTCAAGTTCTCTCTGAGTTCTGAGTTTTAACAGTATAACCCGTGTTAGCCGAGTTTATCTTTCCTGTTAAAACTTCTTCCCTGTAAATATTTATTCTTCCTCAGAAGCCGAAGAGTGCATGAATACACATCGATTGATCGATCAAATTTGCAAATTGAAATTGTTATATATATAATGTTTATATCTAGATCCATTAACATTCTCTAAAGTACTGTTAACTCAAGAAGTGCGAGAGTAATATTAATCTTGATCAGTTCTAAGTTATGTGTTTGCTATTGTATAGATTCATCCAGTACCACCTGTCTGTTCAGTCTATAGAGTTGTATAGTATGCCGAGACGTCATACGATAACATGGCCGAGCTGTCGTATCAGTATCATATGTACACTTGTGTAGTGTACCAGCATCCAGCATTCATCCCACTTATACAGCTGGTCCCTTTTCGTGTGACGTCACGATACCCGCTGACGTCAGAGGCTCTGCGCATGTGCATAGGCTCACATAGGCGTACCCCCTCACTAGCGTTAGACCTACGAGCGAGACAGACGGTGTGGCTAGACTCTCCTTCACTTACTGTAAATATACCGTAACCATCCAACAAGGAGTATCTTTGACCTCCTATATATCTCTCTCAAGACCCACACAACAAGTGTCTAATCGACATGTGCCTAGGAGAAAATGGTAACTAACACACTCGACATGTGTCTAGGACAAAATGGTAACTAACACGACCCTTGCAACCACATATAGGTGAGTATCACATACGCGCGCACACACAAACACAACAAACTGGGGAACTGGGAAGGTGAGGACAAACCGAACAGAGTGCAACATGAGTGGAGAGAAACTGAAAATATCAGAATGAAAAGGACCTAGGGTGAATATAACAGAAAATATATCGCCAAAAATACACGTAAACCGTATAACGTCAGTGGCATATGAAAGATTAACAAACTTCAGAATCTTATACGGCACATGTTAGGGTAATCATTGAGTGCGCGGCCCCAGGACGGAGCCCACACCTGGTGAAGAACGTAAAGAAGCTCGAAAAGGTCCGAAGATTTGCAGCCGAGCTTGTACCAGAGCTGAGATGAATGCACTGTCAGGAGAGGTTGAAGGAAGTGAACCTGACGACCTTAGAGAAGATAATGGGGACACGATTACATTACTACGTACAAAATCTTAAAAATTGATAAGGATGATAGAGACAAATTGTTTGAATTAAGATGACCAGGATCTAGGGGATACAGGTGGAAGCTGAAGATACAAATAAGCCATAGGGATGTATTTATTTAGTCTCAGGATGCTTGAAAAACAGTGGTGGAGGCAAACGCAATACATAGCTTCAAGAGTAAGTACGATAAGGCCAAAGGCAAGAGTTAGTGATGTTCATCAAGGTGGTGTAAGAGGCGAGGCAAGGAGCTACATGTCGACCCTCACAAACACAAATCGGTGTATTAGACTGAAGAAGCCTACTGTGTAGGCGAAACGTTTCGGAATAAAGTTCCCTAACTTTTGCACATGTGTCTTACTTATCAAAAAATCTGTGACTACAAACACACACAAAATAAGAGGGAGGAGGCCAAGTGCCTATCGACAAGTGCATCTTACAACTGGTAACTATCCCCTCCCACCCCCCACACACCATCATTATCATGTCTCCTACATAAGTATCCCTCTCCCCCTCCATACACAAGAACTACAACATGCAGTCACACAAACATAAATGCCATTAATCTACTGTCTGAAAAATTGTTCAACCTATTCTTAATGAAACGTTTGATTAACACCTTAAACAACATAATTTCACTAGTCATCATCATGTGTTCCAGAGGCCTCCTCCTGCCTGTTCTGTCTTACCCCTTACATAAGATTAATCTCACAGAGGGATTAAGGTGAATTCTTTGCGATGCTTAAGTATATTTTACAAACCTTATTTCTCAACACTGTCTTCTTTGGGGTTTAAACCACCATGTAATTTTGATCTTCCTCTTTGACAGATATGCCTCCACTGTTGAATTTGTCTTTGTTATTGCTTCCTTTCTCATTTATCTGTAATACATTGAAAGGTTCTGTTCTCTCGTATAAACATTTATATAATTAATTATTGTTCTTCACAGTAAATCGTATGTTATCTTTTTCGCTCTTATCAAGCAGCTTTCACTCAATAGCCCACTTTATTCCAGATCTTAATTTCATGTCTCTCCGAGATACTCTAAATTTAATCAAATTATATTCTTCTAAAACAAAAACAAAAACTCTAGAGCAAAAGTCCTTGGTTTACATAGTTTCCTAAAGTTAACTAATGTACGCAAAGCGAGAGAGGTCCCTTTTCAAACTGAGGTCCCTGTTAAAGCTGAGGACCCAGTTCGAAGTTCACTCAATGTTTTGAAGCCATACTAAAACAATGGTTGATCCGGTAACACATGTGCACCAGTTAGGTATCGTTATTCCGAAACGTTTCGCCTACACAGCAGGCTTCATCGGATAAATACAAAGGTGGCAAATATAGAGACAGCAAAACCGGTGGAGTGCCAAAGATGATGTGATCAGTCCATGAACTTTGAAGAAATAGTTTCAAGTGGTCATTCCCTCAGCCTGGAGAGGAGTTCATCTGCATATTCTTAAACAATGCGAAGATGAATCATGACAAAGACTTCTCATTCTCCAGCTTTACACTCCTCAAGAATAGGAAGTTGAACACGTTTCGGAACAGATACATAACTGTTGCGCATGTGTCTTACTTATCTACTTGTCGGTATTGTATACAATTATTATATTGAATGGCTGATATATTACGGAACAGGGAAGCAAACTCCTCCCGATTACCAGCCTTCATAAATTCTCCTCTTGAAAGTGAATCTTCAGTCATTAAATTTACTATTACAATTGGTTTTGACTTGTGGAACTCACACCATTCTCCAGCTGCTAAAAGCGTCGAAAATTGAATCTTCCGTTATTAAGATTCTTTACTATTTACCTCGCTTTCAAAGTTTCTTCTCGAGCGTTTGTGAGTCTAAGAAGTACTGCCTTATAGTGAAGGTTCTCTTACTTAAGTAATTAGTTACACTTCTATAGTGAAGGTTCTCCACTTGTGTAGTACGCCTATATAAAAGTGTTCTTCTCCGACATTGTAAATATGCTCTAAGTGAGAAGTACTGCTCTTATAGTGAAGGTTCTCCTCTACACTTGTGTAAAGTACTGCTCTTATAGTGAAGGTTCTCCTCTACACTTGTGTAAAGTACTGCTCTTATAGTGAAGGTTCTCCTCTACACTTGTGTAAAGTACTGCTCTTATAGTGAAGGTTCTCCTGTACACTTGTGTAAAGTACTGCTCTTATACTGAAGGTTCTCCTCTACACTTGTGTAAAGTACTGCTCTTACAATGGAGCCTTCCCACTACATTTGTGTAAAGTACTACTTTCACATGTGAAGAAGCTCTTTACTTTCCCTCCTTCCTCCTCCTCCCACAGCTCTTGACGCACTGCAGATTAAAGTTATTTGCTTCATCAGTGTATCGCACATGCTTCCTTGACTCATTAGCCACCCACCACTAAACTGCATTTCTTTATCTCTTCTACCACTGCTTGTATGTCTCTTGGTCTTATACAACAGACGATCTCTCTTATTAGTAGTAGAAGAGAACAATATGATGTTATATTTTGGTCCACATTCATTTTGTGGACCAAACTCCCATCCATTGTCTTCCCTGACACTTTTGATCTCACAGGCGTCTGTGGAGTTATCTTCTAGACAATAGCTTATGATCTTTAATTTGCTTCAGCCGGTAAAGTGTTAATAAGTGAACTACATTACTTTTAAAGTATCCTATTTTTAAACACAGACGGGCGCGCGCGCATACTCACATCATGTCTTCAGTATCACGCATACATTTATGTTAGTAGTATACTATAGTTATAGAATGGTGTCTTCAATATCATACATAAATATACGTGAGTAGTATGCTAATTATAGAATGGTGTCTTCAGTAACGCACACAAACACACATATACGTGAGTAGTATACTAAAGTAACACCACTGTGTCTTCAATATCACACATACATATACTTTAATATACTATACTTATAGCATATGTTTTCAACATCATAAACATGAATACTTTAGAATACTATAGCTATAGCATGAGTCTTCAATAACTCAAAAACAGCATATTTATACACAAGATACTACTCAACGGAGGTTCCTTGATGCCGGTGAAGGACTTTTGATCTTAGAACAAGAGCCTATCCTCCACTTCCTTAGATCCAACCAAAGTATTTTTCATTCCCCAGGCGCTGTTTAATCGGTTTAACGCTTCCTCATGGTTATAATAATAATAATAATAATAATAATAATAATAATAATAATATACGCAAGAATTTCTAGATAATTATTTTACTGTCACTATTAATCTAGTAAAAATATAATACTATTGATATTAAAATTAAAATATTACTACAAATAATATTTATTTATAAAACAAAGTTTAATCAAAGAATTATATTAATATTTGTCATATAACTGGAATGGTATTTATAAGACGAGATATTTAAAATAACACTACTGGAGAGGAACTGATATGCACTTGCATATACATATATGCATACATACATATCCCCAATACAAAACAGGCCAAGTGACTATCTAACACCCTAACTACTGGGAACGCTTGGAAGCACTTGACTTGTACTCACTGGAGCGCAGGCGAGAGAGATACATCATTATCTACACTTGGAAAATCTTAGAAGGAATGGTCCCTAATCTGCACACAGAAATCACTCCCTACGAAAGTAAGACTGGGCATGCGGTGCAAAATACCCTCAATGAAAAGTAGGGGCGCCATTGGTACACTAAGAGAAAACACAATAAGTGTCCGGGGCCCAAGACTGTTTAACAGCCTCCCACCAAGCATAAGGGAAATTACCAATTGACCCCTGGCTGCCTTCAAGAGGGAGCTAGACAGATACTTAAAGTCGGTGTCGGATCAGCCGGACTGTGGTTCGTATGTTGGACTACGTGCGGCCAGCAGCAACAGCCTGATTGATCAGGCCCTGATCTACCGGGAGGCCTAGTCGTGGACCGGGCAGGGGGGGGGATGTGTTGACCCCCGGAATACCCTCCAGGTAGACTCCAGGTATCTACAAGTTCCTTTGACAAGTGGTAACTAACTTGAGTCCATCATTGAGAGACTTTTCTCTCTCAATTCTCTCTCTCTCTCGTCAGCACTCATGTTTGCTCATTAATTAACTTTCTTTACTCCTCCTCAACACGAATCAAGTTTTATGTCCAATGTATGTACAACTATCATGCACGTATAAGTACACACATAGTGTATAGCGTACATCCGTTACATATGCATACACCAGATAGTATATAAGTCACACGTGCGTGCATATACAGATAGTACACAGTGTATAACGTACATTAGTCATACATGCATACAGGTGTATTACGTATACACTTGTATAATGTGTGTACGTACCACAATGAATATTTGCACATTACATACAACAATGAACATATGAGTACATAGTAAGGTGAATATATATTCAATGTCATTGTGACTGTCATGTTATATACGTATTTTAATATAGAGTGCTAATCCTCTGAAGGTCATTCAGCACAAAGATTGGTGAAGGCTCGATCCTCCGCCCTTTAAGTATAAGCTAGACGTGCTACCTAACTGTACTTACCTAGATGTCATATGAATATATGAACATTACTTCTCAACATGTTTGTGTACACACACACACACACACACACACACACACACACACACACACACACATATATATATATATATATATAAAACTGGCCGTCTCCCACCGAGGTGGGAGAACGCCAGAAAAAGAAACGCTTTCACAATCATTCACTCTATAACTGTCTTGTCAGAGACGCGTAGATACTACAGTTCAGATGCATTTCTAAAATGCAAATATCCCCGCCTATCCTTTAGAGTGCAGGCACTGTACTTCCCACCTCTAGAACTTACGTCCTAACCGATTTTCCTGAATCCCTTCGCAAAATGTTGCCTTGCTCACACTCCAACAGCTCGTCAGGACCTAAAAATTATTTGTCTCCACTCACTCCTATCTAACACGTTCACACATGCCTCCTATCCAAGCCCCTTGCACAGAAAACCTTTACCCCCTCCATCCATCCTTTCCTAGTTAAGGGCCCTGGATCCAAGGAAATGGAGCTACCATCCCTTCCTCAGATCAAACCTGAAAATCTTCCATTCCCCATTACAGGATTAGTGTTTCCCCGTGAACATAATAACAGTGATATAATTATGAGAACGCACATACCTTTCCTCACACCGTCCACTACCACCCACCTTTACCACCCCAAGACACCGCTACCCACAACCCACCCGTCCGCCTTTACCCTCCCCACCGTTCAGAGCCCACCACCCGACCGGTATCTACCGCCAGCTCCGTGTTAACGCCAGGAATCAATAGGTCGCCTTGAGTTCCTCTCCACCTGTGTTCTCAGAAGCATTCCAGCAATCCAATACGGAGCCTCTAGTCTTTTATTTCAATTCCTCACTGATTGTTTTTTGTTCCAGCATCTCCATCTCTCTCTCTCTCTGAAATTTGTTTACAAAAATGTTCTTCGGCAGTCTTTGCTGCTCCTCACTCAGCATTACGGAGCTCTTTGAATATACGTTGTGATGTGAGGTTGGAAACGTAGAAAGTTACGCGTACCAGATTATTCAACCGTCACGTAAACCAAGCACAGGACGCTGTTTTTACCTGGAGACGAAAACGTGTACAGAGCAAGTCACCAAAAACCACAATAAAAACATAAAGGATATAAAAATATATAATAATAATAATAATAATAATAATAATAATAAATTATTATTTTGAGCGTTCTGGTTGCCTTCTGGCACAGTAATCTTTGAATGGCATACAGCGAATAAAAAGGAAATCATCCAAATAATTTTATTAACACTTTTTTGAAGCGTTAAAATTTTTAAACTAGTCAACAAGATAAAAAATAATTATAATTTGAATTCAGTATCTATATAAATGTGTGAAACTGGTTATTCTGTAATTAATGTTGAAATGAGGAACACAGAAAGTATAATTCTTAACTTCCTGACACGGTTAATCTAAGGGTAAACGCCCTGCCTATCTGCAGGGTAAACACGGTGTGAATAGGGCCACCAGGGCATAAATATAAACACAAAGGTATTTAATTTGTCACTTCAAGCCGTTCATACAGAAGGTTCCTCCTTACACAGGAACACCTTGAAGTGACAAATACTGTGAGTTTCAGTCTGGGTGTAAGAAGACAAAGGATAGAGCGTTCACCACTCTTTGAGCTGAACGACGTGGGTTTAGCGCTTCATATACATTATCCTCTTCTCGTAGGAAATATCTTCTTTAAATAAAACTGGGTATGCAAGAGTTTCTCACATAAGTACTGAGTTAGAACAGGATCGCACTATAGGGACTACACCCACTTACAAGACGCTAACAAGATTGGAATTACGTATTTCAAGAGACTTTTCAGAGGCAGCAAATGTTGCATAGAAAACCTCGATGAGGAGGAAGAGAAAACGAGAATAAATGAACGGCGCTGTAGAAAACGAACATTAAATAATTCTACTTTCAAAGCATAAGACCTCAAAAGTGCTACTTACAGAGTATAAAAGACCTCAGCAGTGCTACATTCAGTGTAAAAGACCTCAGCAGTGCTACATTCATTGTAAAAGACCTCAGAAGTGCTACATTCAGTGTAAAAGACCTCAACAGTGCTACAATCAGTGTAAAAAGACCTCAGCAGTGCTACATTCAGTGTAAAAGACTTCAGCAGTGCTACAATCAGTGTAAAAGACCCCAACACTGCTATATTCATTGTAAAAGACCTCATAAGGATTACATTCAGAGCGTAAAAGACCTCACCAGTGTTACACTCAGAGCGTAAAAGACCTCAGCAGTGTTACACTCAGAGCGTAAAAGACCTCAGCAGTGTTACACTCAGAGCGGAAAAGACTTCAATAGTGTTACACTCAGAGCGTAAAAGACCTCAGCAGTGTTACACTCAGAGCGTAAAAGACCTCAACAGTGATACACTCAGAGCGTAAAAGACCTCAACAGTGATACACTCAAGAACGTAAAAGACCTCAACAGTGATACACTCAAGAACGTAAAAGACATCAACAGTGTTACACTCAGAGCGTAAAAGACCTCAGCAGTGTTACACTCAGCGTAAAAGACCTCAGCAGTGTTACATTCGAGGTGTAAAAGACAGTGCTACCTTCAAAACGTAAAAGATTTCAAGTGTTACATTCACAGACTCCTTGTGAATGATAATCTCCTGCAGTGAGTAGATCTTTACACTCACTGTGAATGTTAATACCCACCAAATTCATTGTGAATATTAATACCTTGCACATTCACTGTGAATATTAATACCCTGCACATTCATTGTGAATGTTAATACCCTGCACATTCATTGTGAATATTAATACCCTGCACATTCATTGTGAATGGTAATACCCTGCACATTCACTGTGAATATTAATACCCTGCACATTCACTGTGAATGTTAATACCCTGCACATTCGCTGTGAATGTTAATACCCTGCATATTCATTGTGAATATTAATACCCTGCACATTCATTGTGAATGGTAATACCCTGCACATTCACTGTGAATATTAATACCCTGCATATTCATTGTGAATATTAATACCCTGCACATTCATTGCGAATGGTAATACCCTGCACATTCACTGTGAATGTTAATACCCTGCACATTCACTGTGAATATTAATACCCTGCATATTCACTGTGAATGTTAATACCCTGCACATTCACTGTGAATGTTAATACCCTGCACATTCACTGTGAATATTAATACCCTGCATATTCACTGTGAATGTTAATACCCTGCACATTCACTGTGAATATTAATACCCTGCACATTCACTGTGAATGTTAATACCCTGCACCTTCACTGTGAATGTTAATACCCTGCACATTCACTGTGAATGGTAATACCCTGCACATTCACTGTGAATGTTAATACCCTGCACATTCACTGTGAATGGTAATACCCTGCATATTCATTGTGAATATTAATACCCTGCACATTCACTGTGAATGTTAATACCCTGCACATTCACTGTGAAAGTTAATCTGCAGTGAGCAGACTTCCACACTATTAACAAGTTTTCTTACTGTACTCTGCAATAATAAATTTACTTATGAGTCTAATTGATGCATTACGGTGCCGGACCAGCCGGGTTGTGGTTCGTACGTTGGACCACGTGCGGCCAGCAGTAACAGCCTGGTTGATCAGGCCCTGATCCACCAGGCCTGGTCGTGGACCGGACCGCGGGGGCGTTGATCCCTGGAATACCCTACAAGTAGACGGATCAACAACGGGCACATACATAGGGAGATACACTTTAAAATATTTTAAAAATTAAGATACACTTTATTAGCCCTTTGTGTGTGTGTGTGTGTGTGTGTGTGTATTCACCTAATTGTGGCTGCAGGGGTCGATTCATAGCTCCTGGCCCCGCCTCTTCACTGGTCGCTACTACTGTGTGTACGCTCACCTATATGTGGATGCAGGGGTAGATTCACAGCTCTTGGCCCGTCTGTGTGTTTGTGTGTGCGTGTGCGCGCGGACGAGTTATCATTAATTCAGGGAGTATTCGGTCTAATGTAAGGAACTAATTAATCACCAGCATAATTAATCACTGTTTATCAAGGTAATCTCCTGGTCAGTTTGTGATTTATTGGGGAGTCTGAGGCTGGGAAAATATGAAGAGAGGTTAAAGCCAAGAGCCAGATGTAGAAGCCAAAGCCAGATGTAAAGCCAAGAGCCAGATGTAGAAGCCAAGAGCCAGATGAAAAACAAAGCCAGAGGCATAAACTAAGAGACCTAGAAGCTGAATGACGGTAGAAGAGGAGTAGACCAAGAAGACGCTCAGGCAAACAAGAGTGTCTGGGGTGAAATTCAAAAATGGCGAGTGAAAGAATTTGATCTTGGGTTTATGTGAAGTGCAGGGGTAAAATTCAAAGGTGACGTTAAAAGGAAGACTGACAACGAGGTGGAAACATAAATCAAGGCCGAAAGTGAGGTATCAGGCGGTGGGTTGAAATGAGGTATCAGGGGGTGGGTTGAAATGAGGTATCAGGGGGTGGGTTGAAGTGAGATATCAGGGAGTGGACGTGAGGTATCAAAGGGTGAAAATAAAATATTAAAAGATGGAAGTGAAGTATCAGTTGGAGATGAGGTTTTAAGGGGTAGAAGTGAGGTATCAGGTGATGGAAGTGAGATATTAAGAGGTGTAAGTGGGGTGCCCAGCTCTATCTCCCAGAGCTAGAAAAAATTAGAGATTCCTTTTCCTTTTTTAGATTCCAAGCAGAAATGGAGTGACGCCAAATATCTTAGTGTTAGGTATTAAGCGATGGAAGTCAAGTGTCAAAGGGTAGAAGTGAGATATCAAGGGGTGGAAGTGAGGTATGACAGGGTAAAGTGAGGTGTCAAGGGGTGGAAGTGAGGTATGACAGGGTAAAGTGAGGTGTCAGGGGTGGTTTACAGACAGGTCAAATATCAAGGGATGGCAGGCAAACATTAAAGGATTGACATAAGCTAATTAACGAGTAATGAGAAAAATAGTAAGACGTGGAAGAAAGGTTACCAGACGCTATTGACTAAAATAATACAGCTAGTTCGTAAAAAACAGGACATGCGACCCAAAGAAAGAAACAACTCTTACATGTAGAACTAACACCCAGATAGTTCAGATAGTGATGTAATATAAATACTTATTCTCAACATTGGGGTTACATGTAGCTTTTAAATTGTCCTTTCTACTTTGAAAGATACAGGACAAACGGACCTCATATATGAGACACTGTCCTTAAATGATCAATTCTTTCAACTTTGAGTTGAAACAAAATAAATTACAACGTGGAAGTCAAATCTGAAGGTTTGAGTCTTATACTAATCGGTGGTTGTCAAGAATCAAAGACTGGAAGCAAAGAATTAGGCAAAGCAATGGAAGTAGCCTTGATGTCGAAAGCTGATAAACTAAGAGCACATGGAATTAAGGATTTGAAGTGAGAAGAGAGGAGCAGAAACTAATGATCATATCGTGGAACTGAAGGGCCATATCTGTATTTGTAGGTCGGGAATGTTAGAAAGGGGGAAGAGACGTATGGAGCTGTGAAGGAGAGGGGATCCCATGGCCCAGAGATTTCGAAATTCTTGGATGAAGCTTGGATACCAAAAGGCAAGCACGGCAAGTAAAAACCTATATAAATGGGGTCACAGAAAGAGGTAAACGTGGCTGAGAAGGGCAAAGGGGGTCAAAAGAGGAAGTCAAGCATTACTGGTAAAAGCCTGAGGTCAAACGTAAAATCCTGAGGGCAGTCGCAAAAGCCAGGCGATACATGCAGCCGCCTTGAATACTGCATGAAAGCTTGGTGTCGGGCTGGAAATTCAGTGACCTGGTTTTAGTCTCTCGTGCTCCACACGCACCTCGCGAATTTCAGGATATTCAGGCCAAGTAAAATATATATTCCCACTGTTTATATTGTACTCTTATAACATATAAAATTATGTTAATTATTAAACTCTAAAATTTATGAGTTACAGATGAACAAGGAGTAGCCACCTAGGAAGGCGCAAATATCTGACCTCTTACTAGATAAATAATTACTTTTAGCCTCCATCATATCTACGCTTAATGATAAACGCATAGAAGTTTGTAAGACTTACCTGTCATCTCAAATATTAAAAAAAAAACAGAAAGAAAAGATTAGAAATCCTACTAGAGTCCATAGCGTTTAACAGGCTTTCGTTTCAAACTCGTATCATAAAACGGTAGTCTTGGGATATGAGCAAACAACAACCTTGTACGGTAGTTGTTTACCAAGTGCCTGCATTACTACGCTTATAAAACTGATAGGCCATGGAGGAGGATGTGTACATGTGAGGTGGAAATATACAGGACTCATCTTGTTTATGTCTTTATGGGTTCCTTTGTGATGCGATTGCATCGTGCATGCATATGCATATATATATATATATATATATATATATATATATATATATATATATATATATATATATATATATATATATATCCACTTCTCCGAGGCAATGGGTCCCACAATTGACAACAGAGGTGGATCCCATCCTATATATATATATATATATATATATATATATATATATATATATATGTATGTATATATATATATATTATATATATATGATA
>WNWK01050358.1:0-12865 GCA_009830355.1 Cherax destructor | reverse complement strand
TTGAGGTGGTTTATCGCACTTATGCGTGCGGTGAAGGTTCTCTGCACATTTTCAAGGTCAGCAATTTCACCCGCCTTGAAAGGTGCAGTTAGTGTGCAGCAATATTCCAGCCTAGATAGAACAAGCGATCTGTAAAGTGTCAACATGGGCTTGGCATCCCTGGTTTTGAAGGTTCTCATTATCCATCCTGTCATTTTTCGAGCAGATGCAATTGCTACATTGTTATGGTCCTTGAAGGTGAGATCCTCTGACATGATCACTCCCAGGTCTTTGACATTAGTTTTTCGCTCTATTGTGTGGTTGGAATTAGTTTTGTACTCCGATGAGATTTTAATTTCTTCACGTTTTCCGTATCTGAGTAATTGAAATTTCTCATCATTGAACTTCATATTGTTTTCTGCAGCCCATTTAAAGATTTGGTTTATGTCTGCTTGGAGTCTTGCAGTGTCTTCAACGGTGGACACTGTCATACAATCGTGTCATCTGCAAAGGAAGACACAGCACTGGGCTATATCCTGTCAATGTCGATATGAGGATGAGGAATAGGATGGGAGCAAGTACTGTGCGTTGTGGAACAGAGCTTTTCACAGTAGCTGCCTCAGACTTTACTCTGTTGACTACTACTCTTTGTGTTCTACGTGTTAGGAAATTATAGATCCATCTACCAACTTTTCCTGTTATTCCTTTATCAAGCATTTTGTGTGCTATTACACCATGGTCACACTTGTCAAAGGCTTTTGCAAAATCTGTGTATATAACATCTGCATTCTGTTTATCTTCTAGAGCATCCAGGACCTTGTCATAGTGGTCCAGTAGTTGGGACAGACAGGAGCGGCCTGCTCTAAACCCATGCTGTCCTGGGTTGTGCAATTGATGGGTATCAAGATGGGTGCGATCTTGCTTCTTAGAACCCTTTCAAAGATTTTTATGATATGGGACGTTAGCGCAATTGGTCTGTAGTTCTTTGCTATTGCTTTACTGCCCCTTTGTGGAGCGGGGCTATGTCTGTTGTTTTTAGTAGCTGCGGGACGATCCCAGTGTCCATGCTCCCTCTCCATAGGATGTTAAAAGCATGTGATAGGGGCTTCTTGCAGTTCTTGATGAACACGGAGTTCCATGAGTCTGGGCCTGGAGCGGAGTGCATGGGCATGTCATTTATTGCCTTTTCGAAGTCATTTGGCGTCGTGATGATGTCAGAAAGGCATGCGTCTGTCAAGTTCTGTGGCACTCTCATAAAAAATCATTTAGGTTTCGATTTTCAGTCTGGTTAGTGGCTCGCTAAAGACTGAGTCATACTGGGATTTAAGTAACTCACTCATTTCCTTGCTGTCATCTGTGTAGGACCCATCCAGTTTAAGTAGGGGCCCAATACTGGTTGTTGTTCTCGACTTTGATTTTGCATAGGAAAAGAAATACTTAGGGTTTCTTTCAATTTCATTTATGGCTCTTAGTTCTTCCCGTGTCTCTTGATTCCTATAAGATTCCTTTAGTTTTAATTTGATGTTTGCTATTTCTCTGACTAGTGTCTCCCTACGTATTTCAGAGATATTGGCCTCCTGTAGCCGCTCCGTTATTCTGTGCCTTCGCCTGTATAGGGACGCCTCTCTCTTCTAGTTTGCATCTTCTCCTCCTTTTCCTTAAGGGAATTTGCCTTGAGCAAACCTCAAGTACCACAGAGTTAATTTGTTCTAGACATAGGTTGGGATCCATGATGCTTAGGCAATCTTCCCAGTTTATATCATTTAGGACTTGGTTTACTTGGTCCCACCTTATGTTTTTGTTATTGAAGTTGAATTTGGAGAAAGCTCCTCACGGCTGATCACATTTTGTTGATCTGCGGCTCCCCGCATGCATGTCTGGACCTCTATTATGTTGTGATCTGAGTATATTGTTTTTGATATGATGACATTTCGTATCAGATCATCATTGTTGGTGAAGATGAGGTCCAGCGTATTCTCTAATCTTGTGGGCTCTACTATTTGCTGGTTTAAGGTGAACTTGGTGCAGAGATTTAAAAGTTCATGCATGTGTGAATTTTCATCTGAGCTGCCTCCTGGTGTTATCTCTGCTACCACATTGTTTGCAATGTTCCTCCATTTTAGGTGCCTGAGGTTGAAATCCCCCAGTAGCAAGATGTTGGGGGCAGGAGCTGTAAGATTTTCCAGACAGTGGTCAATTTTCAGAAGCTGTTCCTGGAATTGTTGGGACGTTGCATCCGGGGGCTTGTAGACAACCACGATGACCAGGTTTTGATTCTCTACCTTTATTGCTAATACTTCAACTACATCATTTGAGGCATTTAGTAGTTCTGAACATATAAGTGACTCTGATATATACAGGCCAACCCCCCCTTTTTGCCTGTTTACTCTGTCACACCTGTATAGGTTGTATCCCGGGATCCATATTTCATTGTCCAAGTGATCTCTTATGTGGGTCTCTGTGAAAGCCGCAAACATAGCATTTGACTCTGTAAGCAGTCCACGAATGTAAGGTACCTTGTTGTTTGTTGCTGGCTTTAGACCCTGTATATTAGCAAAGATAAATGTAGTTGTATTGGTGGTATGGGGGGGGGAGTCTTTTTTTCCTGGCTCTAATATCTGTTGTAATGGAGTGGAGGCCACTGACTGTGATTCCACTCCAGAAATGATTGCAGTTGGTGTACAATTTCTGTCATTTCCTGCCAGCTTTTTTTCCTTCCTGGCACTAAAAAAACTCTCTCTCTGGAGTGGCTGTGGCTACCCTGATTTTGCCATGGTCTGGATGTTTTGTGTCGCCTCGTACCCTTTAGGTGGTATGCCTGGCAATATAAGTTATAGCACTGTCTTTCCTGAATTGATGTGTGGCACATTTCAGGGTGGAAAAACTTACAGGATGGGAGGTTGCATTTGCCTGTTTTCATATGGGAACGGCATTTTCTGGGGTGATCATAATTGCATGTCCCATCTGATTTCCCAGATTTTCCATGCCTGCAGATACCAAGTGCATAATATTCACATAGGCCTGGTTTCCGTTTGCCCTGTTTTTTTGTGACTTTGTTCCCCATTGGTGGGTGTGTTCCTGTCTCATGTCTGTCTTCGTTACTATTGCTAACAATGGAGCCTTCAACTGTTTCCGGTAATTTATCTTCAGTATTTCCCTGGGCATCCCCTTGTTTACTATCTACTGTGTTATTGCTAGTTTGTAACACTGTTTTGTGTGTGTCCTTATCTACACCTGTTTCCCCATCATTTATTTCACTAGAGCTACTGTCCCTCTTCAGGTCACCATCATTTATTTCAACATCTGTACCAGGGGCGGTAGCACCATCTGGCCCTGATTTTTTACTTTCCCAACTGTTATAGAAAGCTGTCTTCTTTTTTATGAAGTCCGATTTGGTGTGTCATCTTTTAATATCGATGTGATTTTATTCCACAGTAGTGGCATTAAAAGAAAAAGGCCAGTAATCCCAGAAAAGAACTTGCCACCTGCAGTGTTAATGGAAGGGGATTCCCCTTCCAAACACTAGCATACTACTCCATCCTTTCCCCTCCTCCCATCTTCCGCACATCAACAACTCTTCAATAAATATAAGTGACATGTTATTTCAAACAATGCTGATGTCATCCAGGCTTTCCTGTTATGTTGATAATAGACGGGAAACGTATGGTTTCTCACATTCTCGAATGCTCTGGGAGTTCTCAGAATGGTAGATTAAGAAAGGCTGCAGTTTAAAACCTGCAATATTTTCACCCAATAGCAGAATTGTAAATTCAAAATATCGTAAATCGAGCCATCATAAAGAGAGGAGCATCTGTATTTTTTAAATTGCCTTTTTGTGTGTGTGTGTGTAAAATTGGCCACATTATTGATTTCTGTGTAGGGTAGTTGAATAAGTGGTTTCTTGTGCTTGGTGTATGTCATTTGAGCACTAATGGAGTCACAATACCATGACTGGAAGAATTAATCAAAATCTTCACTTAGGAGGCATGTTAGGGTGACGTTTTGGTCCATTCCAGGCCACTGTCCAATTGTGACTTGACTGTAGACCAGGATGGTCCAAAATGTCATCATAAGGTTCAGATTTTGGTTTAAACACTACTTAGAACAAAATGTGATCGCTCCTCCCACTACTCTTCTCCACTTTCTTCTGACAGAAATGTCGACACGTGTTGTGTACACATTCGTGTCACGTGCTGAGTACAAGGGTGGTAGTGCCTAACACACCAGTACAAGGGCGGTAGTGCCTAACACATGAGCAGTTCCTGAAGAATCAATCAGTCAATTTACCCAGGTAGATCTCGAAGATGTTGATATAATTCAGTTGTTCTGTGGCCGTGATCAGGGTCTTGTTGTAGCCCCTGTGTGTTCCACGGCAAAATATTTTATGCACAACAGTGGGGTGAGGCCATCAGGCCTCCCATCATTGTCTCTGGGTCCTGTGTTGGGTGGCCGAGTAAATTTGCAAATAAACGCATGTACTTTGCTTTGTCCATCTTGCATATGTTCACGAAGGTCTTCAAAATAGTTCTGAATGTCTCTGTTTTCTTCTGAATCTATCAGGTTTCGTATGATATCGGTGAAGCACGTGATAGTCGACATCATTTGATGGCTCAGGGGTAATAGGGGATGTTAAGCTACAGTGCTCTTCACTGGTGACTGTTGTGGTGCTGGGGCTGAGGCGTTGGCTCTAGCGTGTTCCTGCAGCATGGGGCCTGATGGCTGCCCTTGTCAGGTGGGAGTTTGAGCAGGAGAATCATAAGTCAGCTGAACTAGGGCGTGACCACGTAGCTGATGTTCCCTCGACTTCTTTCGTCGCCTAGGCCGGGGAAGTTGCACTGGATTCCGTGATACTGTAGCCTCCTCTGGACGAGGCTGCTGCTCAGTGTGAGGGCTCTACTAGGCGCTGGAGGCTGGGGTTTTCCATGATGCCTTGACCCGGCGGAGCCTTTCTGGGCAGTGCAGGTTCCAGGCATGATCCTTCTTGCCGCAGTTCGGACACCGAGATTTCGTAGCCTTTCCTCTTTTTAGTTTATTCAAACAGTCCTTGGTCGGGTGAGACCCGTTTCAGATACCACATTCTTCTTTAAACTGACATCGGATGCTGAGGTGGTTGTACCTCTGGCACCTGAAGCACCTCAGAGGTTCTGGGTTGTACGTCCTAACCTGGTATTTTCCCCGCTCTATGGATTTTAGTTTCGATAGATTATTATAATCAAATAGAAGCGCTAAACCATAGTTTCGATAGAACTAGTGGTGATTCGAGGTTGTTCACCTTTAGCAGTACCTCATAAGACTGTGTGTTTCTGGGAGTGAGAATGAACTCCCCTTTCAGATTTGGAGACACTGATATCTGAAGGCTATATTTCCTCTCCAAGTGAATTATAGCAGAATACGGGGTGTCATGGTGTCCTTTGCTTATCAACCTGAATTTGTTGCCTGCAGGTGGCTTGGCTTGCCCGATCTGAGGCAAGGTAACATTGTGTCTTTTCTGGGACTTTGAGGCTCCTGCTTCCTGCCAACCTTCTCCATCCAGTAAATCTCCAGTTATAATGTTTATGTTCATTTCCTTTTTTTTTGCCTAGGGTGTCCATGTGGACCCCGCTAGCAGAGTGAGACCTATGGTCTAGGGGTGGGGGTGTTATGCAGGTTTCTGCATGACATTTAAATATACGTAATATATAGCTATTGGAGAAGTGTGCCATAAATTTCAGGTAATTAGAAAAAATAGTAATAATAATGTATAACCTTTAGATAAATGTAAATGATAATTTTAGAAATATACTGTGCTTTTGGTGAATACTGTAAAGTAAGTTTAAGCTGTGAAATAAGGAAATCCAGCTAGGGATTTATTTTCCAAATGTTTGTGGTGAGGTGGTGGCGTCGCTTGGGTGAACACGTGGCGGCATGGTTAGCGGGTGGCGAGACGGAGCCTGGTTTCAGCTAAGTTTGTGATGTTGTATTCCCTTTTTGTGTAGCTAACTCAAGCCATAGGCACTTTTATGGTGTACCAGTACACACCCTGGGCTCAGACATGGTCGAGGTTCGGAAGGACGAGAGTGAACTGAAGAAATAGGAGATGTGTTCTGGATGAGGGTAGCGGTGGCTGGGCCACCCCATAGGGACGCTGTTGTGTTTTTGAAGTGACAATCCGGCCTCCCACTCCGTCCTGTAATGTTAGTGAGGGGGGTTGGCTTCTATGGAGGCAAAGAAGGTAATGTATGAAAGTAGTATAGTGGTACCAACACTCTTATATGGGTGTGAAGCTTGGGTTGTGAATGCTGCAGAGAGGAGGAGGCTGGAGGCAGTGGAGATGTCCTGTCTAAGGGCAATGTGTGGTGTAAATATTATGCAGAGAATTCAGAGTGTGGAAATTACTCTGATATATCCCTTAGTCTTGCTTTCTCCTGCAGGATCCTGTTTCGAGTCAATTCTGCCTTGAAAATCATTTTGACTGGCCAGATTCTTCCTCTTGCAAACCCCACTATTCTCAAAAAATTTGAGTAACACTACTGGTGCACAAGAACCTGAGTAACACTACTGGTGTTCAAGAACCTGAGTAACACTACTGGTGTTCAAGAACCTGAGTAACACTACTGGTGTTCAAGAACCTGAGTAACACTACTGGTGTTCAAGAACCTGACTGTTGAGAAAGAGCAGATGGAGAGATCAATACAGGAGAAAGAATGAGTTTGTTTATCAAAATGGGTAGGAGTACCTGTATTTAAAACATGGAGGGGGAGAGAAGCAAGAAATACCTCCAACTGAACACCACAGGAGTCACAGTGCGACCCTCCCCAGAGAACATAGTGTGTGTTAAAATTGCCAAGTAATAGAAGGGGTGGCGGCAAGGGAACCCAGAAAATCAACATCTGGGATAGACAATGCTCGCGAAGGGGAGATATAAAGAACAGTGTATACCACTTATTCAAGTGGATACGGGCTGCGGTGTAATGTAAGGAAGAAGGAACATATAGCTGACGGTATGGAACACCAGTACGTATAAGAAGAGCACTTTCCTTAAAGGTTCCATCCGAAAAAGGATCCGATGAATATAACAAATCATAGCCTGAAAAGGGCCTGATAACAGTAGATTGTAATTTGGGTTCTTGCAAACAGACCCCAACAGGGGAAAACTGGGAGAGCAACACCTGAAGTTCAACCCGGTTACCCCTGAGGCCTCGGATATTCCACTGCAAATAAGCCATGATTTATGGAGAGAAAGATATAAATCGAAGTGAAAGGTATCTATGGACTAGGGTTAGAAATGTCTACATGTGGAGGCAGCGGAAGACCTGTAATCAGAGAAGGAGGAGGGCATTGTGAAGGAAGGAGGGGTGTAGACGAAGAAGAGAGAGGAGGAGGAACCTCAGATGGAGCGGCGTCCATCATCGTTCCAGACTCTGAAATATATTCTGCAATAGCTTCCAGTGTTTCAGAAGACAAAGATGCAGAATGTGGAACATTAGAAATGAAAGGAGAGTGAGCAACTATCGGGGAGTCTATAGACTGTACTAAAGTAGAGGGCGAAGAGATAGAAGAGGAAACTGTCGAAGGGGCTTGGGAGGGGACAGAAGTGGGAGTGGCCTGGGGAGGGTCAGTCAGGGAAGGAACTTGAGAGGGGACAGGGGATGAAGAAATTGGACGAGGAGGAGGATGAACCTCCACACACGTTACAGAAGGCGAACGCGAAGAACCCAGCAATAGGGATTTTTTGCCGGACTTATGAGAAGGGGAGCGCTGAGGTTTAGGCGAAGGACGAGGACGTGTAGACTCAGAACTGTGCGAGTGAGTAGAGGGAGGAGTGTGGACAGTATGGGAAGCCGAGGTAGAGACCTCGGAGCCAAGAACATCTAAAGGATTCGAGACAGGGGTGACTGAGGATGTTGTAACCACAGAGGAAGTCGAGGAAGTTGGGACCCCAGAAGAGGGGCGACGTTCAGCAATGTGAGAATAGGAAATATGGGGAAGTCTCCCTTGAAGGCATAGATGAGACGGCCATAGCATATGAGATTTCCTATTCTCACATTGCTAAACGTCGCCCCTCTTCTGGGGTCCCAACTTCCTCGACTTCCTCTGTGGTTACAACATCCTCAGTCACCCCTGTCTCGAATCCTTTGATGTTCTTGGCTCCGAGGTCTCTACCTCGGCTTCCCATACTGTCCACACTCCTCCCTCTACTCACTCGCACAGTTCTGAGTCTACACGTCCTCGTCCTTCGCCTAAACCTCAGCGCTCCCTTCTCATAAGTCCGGCAAAAATCCCTATTGCTGGGTTCTTCGCGTTCGCCTTCTGTAACGTGTGTGAGGTTCATCCTCCTCCTCGTCCAATTTCTTCATCCCCTGTCCCCTCTCAAGTTCCTTCCCTGACTGACCCTCCCCAGGCCACTCTCACTTCTGTCCCCTCCCAAGCCCCTTCGACAGTTTCCTCTTCTATCTCTTCGCCCTCTACTTTAGTACAGTCTATAGACTCCCGATAGTTGCTCACTCTCCTTTCATTTCTAATGTTCCACATTCTGCATCTTTGTCTTCTGAAACACTGGAAGCTATTGCAGAATATATTTCAGAGTCTGGAACGATGATGGACGCCGCTCCATCTGAGGTTCCTCCTCCTCTCTTCTTCTGTCTACACCCCTCCTTCCTTCACAATGCCCTCCTCCTCTGATTACAGGTCTTCCGCTGCCTCCACACGTAGACATTTCTAACCCTAGTCCATAGATACCTTTCACTTCGATTTATATCTTTCTCTCCATAAATCATGGCTTATTTGCAGTGGAATATCCGAGGCCTCAGGGGTAACCGGGTTGAACTTCAGGTGTTGCTCTCCCAGTTTTCCCCTGTTGGGGTCTGTTTGCAAGAACCCAAATTACAATCTACTGTTATCAGGCCCTTTTCAGGCTATGATTTGTTATATTCATCGGATCCTTTTTCGGATGGAACCTTTAAGGAAAGTGCTCTTCTTATACGTACTGGTGTTCCATACCGTCAGCTATATGTTCCTTCTTCCTTACATTACACCGCAGCCCGTATCCACTTGAATAAGTGGTATACACTGTTCTTTATATCTCTCCCCTTCGCGAGCATTGTCTATCCCAGATGTTGATTTTCTGGGTTCCCTTGCCGCCACCCCTTCTATTACTTGGCAATTTTAACACACACTATGTTCTCTGGGGAGGGTCGCACTGTGACTCCTGTGGTGTTCAGTTGGAGGTATTTCTTGCTTCTCTCCCCCTCCATGTTTTAAATACAGGTACTCCTACCCATTTTGATAAACAAACTCATTCTTTCTCCTGTATTGATCTCTCCATCTGCTCTTTCTCAACAGTCAGGTTCTTGAACACCAGTATGTAAGTGAACCTTGACTCAGGTTCTTGAACACCAGTAGTGTTACTCAGGTTTCCTTGAACAACCAGTAGTGTTACTCAGGTTTTTGTGCACCAGTAGTGTTACTCAAATTTTTGAGAATAGTGGGGTTTGCAAGAGGAAGAATCTGGCCAGTCAAAATGATTTTCAAGGCAGAATTGACTGAAACAGGATCTTGCAGGAGAAAGCAAGACTAAGGGATATATCAGAGTAATTTCCACACTCTGAATTCTCTGCATAATATTTACACCACACATTGCCCTTAGACAGGACATCTCCACTGCCTCCAGCCTCCTTCTCGCTGCAGCATTCACAACCCAAGCTTCACACCCATATAAGAGTGTTGGTACCACTATACTACTTTCATACATTACCCTCTTTGCCTCCATAGAAGCCAACCCCTCACTAACAGTACAGGACGGAGTGGGAGGCCGATTGTCACTTCAAAACACAACAGCGCCCTATGGGGGTGGCCCAGCCACCGCTACCCTCATCCAGAACACATCTCCTATTTCTTCAGTTCACTCGTCCTTCCGAGCCTCGACCATGTCCGAGCCCAGGGTGTGTACTGGTACACCATAAAAGTGCCTATGGCTTGAGTTAGCTACACAAAAAGGGAATACAACATCACAAACTTAGCTGAAACCAGGCTCCGTCTCGCCACCCGCTAACCATGCCGCCACATGTGTTCACCCAAGCGACGTCACCACCTCACCACAAACATTTGGAAAATAAATCCCTAGCTGGATTTCCTTATTTCACAGCTTAAACTTACTTTACAGTATTCACCAAAAGCACAGCATATTACTAAAATTATCATTTACATTTATCTAAAGGTTATACATTATTATTACTATTTTTTCTAATTACCTGAAATTTATGGCACACTTCTCCAATAGCTATATATTACGTATATTTAAATGTCATGCAGAAACCTGCATAACACCCCCACCCCTAGACCATAGGTCTCACTCTGCTAGCGGGGTCCACACGGACACCGCTAGGCAAAAAAAAAAAGGAAATGAACATAAACATTATAACTGGATGGAGAAGGTTGGCAGGAAGCAGGAGCCTCAAAGTCCCAGAGAAGACACAATGTTACCTTGCCTCAGATCGGGCAAGCCAAGCCACCTGCAGGCAACAAATTCAGGTTGATAAGCAAAGGACACCATGACACCCCGTATTCTGCTATAATTCACCTGGAGAGGAAATATAGCCTTCAGATATCAGTGTCTCCAAATCTGAAAGGGGAGTTTATTCTCACTCCCAGAAACACACAGTCTTATGAGGTACTGCTAAAGGTGAACAACCTCGAATCACCACTAGTTCTATCGAAACTAAAATCCATAGAGCGGGGAAAATACCAGGTTAGGACGTACAACCCAGAACCTCTGAGGTGCTTCAGGTGCCAGAGGTACAACCACCTCAGCATCCGATGTCAGTTTAAAGAAGAATGTGGTATCTGAAACGGGTCTCACCCGACCAAGGACTGTTTGAATAAACTAAAAAGAGGAAAGGCTACGAAATCTCGGTGTCCGAACTGCGGCAAGAAGGATCATGCCTGGAACCTGCACTGCCCAGAAAGGCTCCGCCGGGTCAAGGCATCATGGAAAACCCCAGCCTCCAGCGCCTAGTAGAGCCCTCACACTGAGCAGCAGCCTAGTCCAGAGGAGGCTACAGTATCACAGAATCCAGTGCAACTTCCCCGGCCTCGGCGACGAAAGAAGTCGAGGGAACATCAGCTACGTGGTCACGCCCTAGTTCAGCTGACTTATGATTCTCCTGCTCAAACTCCCACCTGAAAAGGGCAGCCATCAGGCCCCATGCTGCAGGAACACACTAGAGCCAACGCCTCAGCCCCAGCACCACAACAGTCACCAGTGAAGAGCACTGTAGCTCAACATCCCCTATTACCCCTGAGCCATCAAATGATGTCGACTATCACGTGCTTCACCGATATCATACGAAACCTGATAGATTCAGAAGAAAACAGAGACATTCAGAACTATTTTGAAGACCTTCGTGAACATATGCAAGATGGACAAAGCAAAGTACATGCGTTTATTTGCAAATTTACTCGGCCACCCAACACAGGACCCAGAGACAATGATGGGAGGCCTGATGGCCTCACCCCACTGTTGTGCATAAAATATTTTGCCGTGGAACACACAGGGGCTACAACAAGACCCTGATCAATGCCACAGAACAACTGAATTATATCAACATCTTCGAGATCTACCTGGGTAAATTGACTGATTGATTCTTCAGGAACTGCTCTGTGTTAGGCACTACCGCCCTTGTACTGGTGTGTTAGGCACTACCACCCTTGTACTCAGCACGTGACACGAATGTGTACACAACACTGTCGACATTTCTGTCAGAAGAAAGTGGAGAAGAGTAGTGGAGGAGCGATCACATTTTGTTCTAAGTAGTGTTTAAACCAAAATCTGAACCTTATGATGACATTTTGGACCATCCTGGTCTACAGTCAAGTCACAATTGGACAGTGGCCTGAATGGACCAAAACGTCACCCTAACATGCCTCCTAAGTGAAGATTTTGATTAATTCTTCCAGTCATGGTATTGTGACTCCATTAGTGCTCAAATGACATACACCAAGCACAAGAAACCACTTATTCAACTACCCTACACAGAAATCAATAATGTGGCCAATTTTACACACACACAAAAAGGCAATTTAAAAATACAGATGCTCCTCTCTTTATGATGGCTCGATTTACGATATTTTGAATTTACAATTCTGCTATTGGGTGAAAATATTGCAGGTTTTAAACTGCAGCCTTTCTTAATCTACCATTCTGAGAACTCCCAGAGCATTCGAGAATGTGAGAAAGCATACGTTTCCATCTATTATCAACATAACAGGAAAGCCTGGATGACATCAGCATTGTTTGAAATAACATGTCACTTACATTAATTGAAGAGTTGTTGATGTGTGGAAGATGGGAGGAGGGGAAAGGATGGAGTAGTATGCTAGTGTTTGGAAGGGGAATCCCCTTCCATTAACACTGCAGGTGGCAAGTTCTTTTCTGGGGTTACTGGCCTTTTCTTTAATGCCACTACTGTGCCACTACTGTGGAATAAAATCACATCGATATTAAAAGATGACACACCAAATCGGACTTCATAAAAAGAAGACAGCTTTCTATAACAGTTGGGAAAGTAAAAATCAGGGCCAGATGGTGCTACCGCCCCTGGTACAGATGTTGAAATAAATGATGGTGACCTGAAGAGGGACAGTAGCTCTAGTGAAATAAATGATGGGAAACAGGTGTAGATAAGGACACACACAAAACAGTGTTACAAACTAGCAATAACACAGTAGATAGTAAACAAGGGATGCCCAGGGAAATACTGAAGATAAATTACGGAAACAGTTGAAGGCTCCATTGTTAGCAATAGTAACGAAGACAGACATGAGACAGGAACACACCCACCAATGGGGAACACAGTCACAAAAACAGGGCAAACAGAAACCAGGCCTATGTGAATATTATGCACTTGGT
>WNWK01050357.1:0-12866 GCA_009830355.1 Cherax destructor | reverse complement strand
TTGTCACTGGTAGTGGTCATGTCCCGGCAGGGTCACTGGTAGCCTGGTAGTGGTCACTGGTAGCCTGGTAGTGGTCACTGGTAGCCTGATAGTGGTCACTGGTAGCCTGGTAGTAGTCATATGGCTGATCACTTATTTTGAATTTAGTTTGATCATTTCTGTGTCTGTCGAGTGGGTATTTAAAAAAGCCTAAGCTTGTAATTCTATTCTTATTGCAATTTGTTCCGTGAAAACTAATCACGTTCATTTTTTAAGTAAAAAATCCTTAAGGGCTTGAAATGCTTTCCTACGACATTCGCTTCCATCGTTTACGTTGCTGTTACATTATTCCTAAAGCTAGACACAGGTATATCAAAGTTATATTCCTCGTTCTCCCCCAAATTTAAACCCTTCTCTTATAACTTCATCATGACGGAATTATTCAATATGTGAAAGAATCCATTTTTCTCTGATTTTGTTTGATGTTTTCCTTTTCCCAATGGTATTTTGGGAGTCTTTTGGAGCCCGGTCCCCCTAAAATGATACAGAATCAGTAAAAAAAAAAAAGCGCTCAGTGTCATTTTTCTTATGCCATTAAGATGGAATAATTCAGTTTGCAGTGTGATGCCCGTTGTTATTTATTATACCTAACTATATGCTTGCTATAAATCACACCACATACAATCTTTCTCTTATAAAAAGAATATATGTGGCTAATATCTCCAATAAATATTTCTACAATAACTATTTTCACTTGAACTTGTTTACAGTCTTGACTCACGAAATCGTAATAACATGTTTGCAACAACCCAAAGAACCCCCTTTTTTTAGAAAAAACCTCTTGGAAAAACTTAAGAGACAGTGGCGGGAAACTTGGCCTGGGTTTGATCATGCCATGAACTCGAGCCCCATCCTCTCTTGGATTTATTTACCTTACTTGTATGTTAATAAGTAAATGGCTGAGTTCAGTTGATTAGATAGCCACTAATCCCTCAAGGGGGTTACTGATGGTGAGAAGCTCTTGATCCAAGGGATTTGACTTATTGTCCTTTTCCATGGATTGAACCTGATTGCCTCTCATTCCCCAGGCACTCTATGACCCTTAGGAGTTTCACGCACACCCCTAATTAAAATGATAAATATGGCAGCTCAGTTTTTATGGAGAAATAGTATGAGTTACATAAACTATAAATTCTGAACAGAGACTAACTAGGTGGCAACACACATCAGAATTTTCAGTGCTTCAGAATTTTTTACATTAGCGTTAAACTGGCATATATTATTATTATTAGTAGTATTATTATTATTATTATATTATTATAATTATTATTATTATTTTTATTATTATTTGTGGTAGCAGTAGTAGTAGTAGTAGTAGTAGTAGCAGTAGCAGTAAAATTAGTACTAGTAGCAATGTACAATAATCTTCTAATGTACTTAGTTTTTGTGGACTCAAGAGAGGTAAACACGAGTGACCAGCAACATGCCGGGCACTCACTCTGTGGTGACATGTGACGTCACTTCCACACTCTATACCAGTAACAAGATAGTAACCTAATTTGAATAGTATCACAATTGGCATTAATTCTCTGGTTTTGGTGGTTGTCATTATTCACCATGTCATTTTTCTGGCCTTCTCAACATTTGCATTATTATGTCTTCTAATGTTTCTTTTGTTCTATGAGATGGTCCTATTTTGTTTGATAGTGACACGGATAGCCATATAGTAGTCGGTGGTAATGATTTTCAAGTAGTTGGCGGAAGCGAGTCTGGAAGCGTAGTGGTCTGGAGAGAATCAGACAGTGTTGGTTGTGGCTAGGGAAGGTTAGTGTAGCTGTGAGTGATCAACTCATCCTTAGAAGAAGTATTCATTTATCTTACAGAACCTCGTAATAAGCTGATCATACCTCGTTCACATTACATTCTAATACAGTGTTGTTCAAGTGGAAACATTTTATTTATGTCCTAGACAATTTCACAAATCAGATGGATCTGAACGAGATAATGATTTGACGAACAGCTTAGCAGAATTAAAAATGATTTCTACGACATAATGGATTTTCTTAAATAACACATAAGATAATTCATGACTGTGACTCACACTGCGAATCTTACAGCGTGCTCATACGAGAAGCCTCGTAAAGATGTTTTAAACTAAAAGTAAAAGTGTTGCAAAAGTACTGAGTACTTTGATGCAGAGTGCGCTGGTTCGAATCCTGTTCTGGACTAATAATATATATATATATATATATATATATATATATATATATATATATATATATATATATATATATATATTTTTTTTTTTTTTTTTTTTTATTAACACATCGGCCGATTCCCACCAAGGCAGGGTGGCCCGAAAAAGAAAAACTTTCATCATCATTCACTCCATCACTGTCTTGCCAGAAGGGTGCTTTACACTACAGTTATAAAACTGCAACATTAACACTGTTTTACATGATGGTAGGATTGCTGGTGTCTTTTTCTGTCTCATAAACACGCTGGATAACAGGTATATCTAGCTACTTCTACTTACACTTTAGGTCACACTACACTGGCATACACATGCATATATATACATACACACATCTAGGTTTTTCTTCTTTTTCTTAATAGCTCTTGTTCTTTTTATTTTCTCTATTGTCCATGGGGAAGTGGAAAAGAATCTTTCCTCCGTAAGCCATGCGTGTCGTATGAGGCGACTAAGATGCCGGGAGCAATGGGCTAGTAACCCTTCTCCTGTACAAATCTACTAAAACGAGAAGAAGAATATATATATATATATATATATATATATATATATATATATATATATATATATATATATATATATATATATTTTATTAACATATCGGCCGATTCCCACCAAGGCAGGGTGGCCCGAAAGAAAAACTTTCATCATCATTTACTCCATCACTGTCTTGCCAGAGGGTGCTTTACACTACAGTTATAAAACTGCAACGTTAACATCCCTCCTTCAGAGTGCATGCACTGTACTTCCCATCTCCCGGACTCAAGTCCTGCCTGCCGGTTTCCTGAATCCCTTCATAAATGTTACTTTGCTCACACCCAACAGCACGTCAAGTATTAAAAACCATTTGTCTCCATTCACTCCTATCAAATACGCTCACACATGCTTGCTGGAAGTCCAAGCCCCTCGCACACAAAACCTCCTTTACCCCTCCTCCAATCTTTCCTAGGCCGACCCCTACCCCGCCTTCCTCCACTACAGATTTATACACTCTCGAAGTCATTCTGTCTCGTTCCATTCTCTCTACATGTTCGAACCACCTCAACAACCCCTCCTCAGCTCTCTGGATAATAGTTTTGGTAATCCTGCACCTCCTCCTAATTTCCAAACTCCGAATTATCTGCATTATATTCACACCACACATTGACCTCAGACATGACATTTCCACTGCCTCCAGCCTTCTCCTCGTTGCAACATTCATCACCCATGCTTCACACCCATATAAGAGTGTTGGTATAACTACACTCTCATACATTCCTCTTTACTTCCATGGACAAAGTTCTTTGTCTCCACAGACTCGAAGTGCTCCACTCACCCTTTTCCCTCATCAATTCTATGATTCACCTCATCCTTCATAGACCCATCTGCTGACATGTCCACTCCCAAATATCTGAATAGATTCACTCCTCCATACTTCTCCCTTCAATCTGATATCCAATCTTTCGTCACCTAATCTTTTTGTTATCCTCATCACCTTACTCTTTCCTATATTCACTTTCAATTTTCTCCTTTTACACACCCTACCAAATTCATCCACCAACCTCTGCAACTTCTCTTCAGAATCTCCCAAAAGCACAGTGTCATCAGCAAAAAGCAACTGTGACAATTCCCACTTTGTATTTGATTCTTTATCTTTTAACCCCACACCTCTTGCCAAGACCTCCGCATTCACTTCTCTTACAACCCCATCTATAAATATATTGAACAACCACGGTGACATCACACATCCTTGTCTAAGGCCCACTTTTACTGGGAAATAGTCCCCCTCCCTCCTACACACTCTAACATGAGCCTCACTATCCTCATAAAAACTCTTCACTGCTTTCAGTAACCTACCTCCTATTCCATACACCTGCAACATCTGCCACATTACTTCCCTATCCACCCTATCATACGCCTTTTCCAAATCCATAAATGCCACAAAAACATCTTTACCCTTATCCAAATACTGTTCACCTATATGTTTCACTCCAAACACTTGGTCTACACACCCCCTACCTTTCCTAAAGCCCCCTTGTTCATCTGCTATCCTGCTTTCTGTCTTACTCTTAATTATTTCAATAATAACTCTACCATACACTTTACCAGGTACACTCAACAGACTTATTCCCCTATAATTTTTGCACTCTCTTTTGTCACCTTTGCCTTTATACAAAGGATCAATACACGCTTTCTGCCAATCCCTAGGTACTTTACTCTCTTCCATACATTTATTAAATAATAGCACCAACCACTCCAAAACTATATCCCCACCTGCTTTTAACATTTATATCTTTATCCCATCAATCCCAGCTGCCTTACCCCCTTTCATTCTACCCACTGCCTCACAAACTTCCCGCACACTCACAACTGGCTCTTCCACACTCCTACAAGATGTTATTCCTCCTTGCCCTATACACGAAATCACAGCTTCCCTGTCTTCATCAACATTTAACAACTCCTCAAAATATTCCCTCCATCTTCCCGATACCTCTAACTCTCCATTTAATAACTCTCTCTCCTATTTTTAACTGTCAAATCCTTTTGTTCCCTAGGCTTCCTCAACTTATTAATCTCACTCCAAAACTTTTTCTTATTTTCAACAAAATTTGTTGATAACATCTCACCCACTCTCTCATTTGCTCTATTTTTACATTGCTTCACCACTCTCTTAACCTCTCTTTTCTCTCCATATACTCTTCCTCCTTGCATCACTTCTACTTTGTAAAAACCTCTCATATGCTAACTTTTCTCCCTTACTACTCTCTTTACATCATCATTCCATCAATCGCTCTTCTTCCCTCCGCACCCACTCGCCTGTAACCACAAACTTCTGCTGAACACTCTAACACACATTTTTAAATCTACCCCATACATCTTCGACCCCATTGCCTACACTCTCACTAGCCCATCTATCCTCCAATAGTTGTTTATATCTTACCCTAACTGCCTCCTCTTTTAGTTTATAAACCTTCACCTCTCTCTTACTGCTTCTATTTTCCTTGTATCCCATCTACCTTTTACTCCCACTGTAGCTATAACTAAAAAGTGATCTGATATATCTGTGGCCCCTCTATAAACATGTACATCCTGAAGTCTACTCAACAGTCTTTTATCTACCAATACATAGTCCAACAAACTACTGTCATTACGCCCTACATCATATCTTGTATACTTATTTATCCTCTTTTTCTTAAAATATGTATTACCTATAACTAAACCCCTTTCTATACAAAGTTCAATCAAAGGGCTCCCATTATCATTTACACCTGGCACCCCAAACTTAACTACCACACCTCTCTACATGTTTCTCCTACTTTAGCATTTATCTCCCCTACCACAATTACTCTCTCACTTGGTTCAAAAGTTCCTATACATTCGCTTAACATCTCCCAAAATCTCTCTCTCTCTCCTCTACACTCCTCTCTTCTCCAGGTGCATACACGCTTATTATGACCCACTTTTCGCATCCGACCCTTATTTTAATCCACATAATCCTTGAATTTACACATTTATATTCCCTCTTCTCCTTCCATAACTGATCCTTCAACATTATTGCTACCCCTTCCTTAGCTCTAACTCTCTCAGATGCTCCTGACTTAATCCCATTTATTTCTCCCCACTGAAACTCGCCTACCCCCTTCAGCTTTGTTTCGCTTAGGGCCAGGACATCCAACTTCTTTTCATTCATAACATCAGCAATCATCTCTTTCTTATCATCCGCACTACATCCACCCACATTCAAACAACCCAGTTTTATAAAGTTTTTCTTCTTCTCTTTTTTAGTAAATATGTACAGGAGAAGGAGTTACTAGCCCATTGCTCCCGGCATTTTAGTCGCCTCATACGACACGCATGGCTTACGGAGGAAAGATTCTTTTCCACTTCCCCATGGACAATAGAGAAAATAAAAAGAACAAGAGCTATTAAGAAAAAGAAGAAAAACCTAGATGTGTGTATGTATATATATGCATGTGTATGCCAGTGTAGTGTGACCTAAAGTGTAAGTAGAAGTAGCTAGATATACCTGTTATCCAGCGTGTTTATGAGACAGAAAAAGACACCAGCAATCCTACCATCATGTAAAACAGTTTCAGGTTTCTGTTTCACAGTCACCTGGCAGGACGGTAGTACCTCCTGGGTGGTTGCTGTCTACCAACCTACTACCTTTTATATATATATATATATATATATATATATATATATATATATATATATATATATATATATATATATATAATGCATTACAAATAGAAATATCCATACAGTCAGTCAGTGATACATACATACATACAAATTCACGTCACAGCTTTCAGGTTTTTACGCTTGTATTCAGTATCGGTCTCCCACGCCAGTGTCAAGCAATAGTCGACCATCAATCTTATTACCAGGTTTGCATTATATCTCTTCTCTGTGATGGCTATGTCTTGGTAACTTCACTCACCGTGGGGTTTATTTCACAGTAACTATACACTCCTGAAGTAAAACTAAGTTTGAGATTTGAATTCGTTTTCCTAAAACTGATTAGAAACATGTTTTTATACGTAAACTGGAACTTTTGTTGGCAATTTAAGAATAATCATATTAGTAATACTAATTATTATAATGATAATACAAATAGTTATTATCATTAGTTACAAGTTCATTTTGTAGTTTCACATATACACAAACGATGTTTAAACTGTTATCATTATAGTCAAATAAACACTATTTGATTGACTATCCAATTATTGAAGAATATGCTGAAGATATCGAGAGTGTATTAACCCATAATTTATTTCAAGTTATTTTACATATGAAATTAAGATGTCAAAAAATCTTAGCCATAATTTAAAATTTGCTAATAATAAAAACAATATCTGGTATCGTAAATAAAATACCCGCATGTACTTGGATCCCTTTTAAAGTTTAGTTCCAAGAATTATTTTGTATCCAAATGCTGATACAGGATAGAAATACCGTGCACAATAAACTATCAGCATAGACAGCCAAAAAAGAGCAAATCGGTTGCTTTTTGGTCAGCCTCGATCGAGGAGAGAGAGAATTTCCTCCAATATCAGATATTACCACTTTTTTTTCTGTCTCTTGAGTGGAACTGTCTTAGTGGTACTGCTGATACTTTTGTTGAGTGAGTACTGTTGCTTTTACGACTGTTGCTGGTGATAGTTGTGTTTCCAGGTAAGGTGTTGGTATTTTCTGTTTTGTTTTTGGTGGTGCACTTATTTTGGTAGGTGGTGCAATGATAGTTGTTGGTGGTGTACTTGTTCGTGGTGCTGTTATTGTGGTTGATGTTGCAGTTATTGTGGTTGAGTTCTCTCTCGTCGTACTAATCGCTTCCCTGGTTTTCATGGAAGGTATCCTGCTCCATCTGCCGCAGGTTTGGAACCAGTTATTCCAGTATCTAGCAGGTGCAGATTATGATATATCTTTTTCGCCTACATTCTAAGGAATGCAGTTCTGAAATAGCCAGGTTGGTTATTAGTACTTTTGGTAGTCTGGTTGGAACACGAATCATGATCAAACTAAATGCAATGTGGTCTGCCTTATGGTCACTAAGAGCATCATTGTCCACTTATTGAGGCATATAGATATATAAATATAATAACCTCTGAAATCTCAAGATATCGTATCAATGAAAATAAGATACAGGCATATTCAGCAATATAAGACAGTTATTTATATAAATTGAGATGCATTCCTGTGATGAAGCCGGTGGACAGTTAGTCTACCCATATTGATTCTGAGAAGACTGCGTCTCTGGGCAACGTCAACAACATAACTAAAAACAACAGAGTCCATAATGGACATAACTACTAGTAACTACGCCTACACCTTGATATAGAGACGTGATATAAAGACAGACACCACAAGAAATAGTGTAAGAAAAGATTTGTGTTCGAGGCTGTGTTTCCTTGATATGCTGTTCTCGAAACAGCATCTGTTCCCTCGTCAGTCTAGGATAGCTGACTGCACGAGACACCTTCAAGTGGTGGAGAGCTGAGGAAACCGAAAGATTAAGCCCCGCCAACGCTTGTTTTTGCAAATATTTAAGCTCAGGTTGGACGGTCAGCACAGGACACCTTCCACCAGATATTTCTTCTCATCATCACGCCTGTTAATATTATCAAAATTTATTAAAAGTGCCTAGTAAAATCATTATAATTTACTATATAATTCAAGAAGAGCGGTTTCTCGTCCTCCCATCTGGCAAGTTATGACATTCTCACTTGTATTTAATGTACTCATAACATTGAATCTTGAGACAAAAACCAAGTAATGTACAGATGTATGTTGCCTGATGTAATTGTTGTTGATGGGTACAGTTATTTTAGTTTGTGGGTACAATTATTGTTGTTATTATGTACAATTATTGTTGTTATTATGTACAATTATTGTTGTTATTATGTACAGTTATTGTTGTTAGTGGGTACAGTTACTATTGTTAGAGTGTATGTTTATTGTTGTTGATGGGTACAATTATTGTTGTTGAAGGGTACAGTTATTGTTGTTAGTGAGTACAGTTATTGTTCTTGGAAGGTACAGTTATTATTGTTCGCGAGTACAGTTATTGTTGTTGGAGGGTGCAGTTATTGTTGTTAGTGGGTACAGCTATTATTTTTAGTGATGCAGTTATCGCTGATGGTGCAGTTATTGTTCTTGATGATGCAGTAATAATTTATAATGAAACTATCACTGACATTAATGATAATCTTTTTACATGTACATGCAGCAGTTACAGACATACCTGACATATTGGCATACTATATAGTGAGTTAGGTGATCAGGGAAAGCAGGTGGCAGGAAAAATTACCCAACGTTTCATCCTTACCGGGGATCAATTTCGGACCCCTCAGTGTGTGAGCAGTTATTGTTGGTATAGTTATTATTGGTGATGATGCAGTTATTGTTGCTGAGAGCTTCAGTACTGTTGTTGATGGTGCAGTTTCTGTTGCTGATGGCACAGTTATTTTGTTGATAGTGCAGTTATTGTTGTTGATTGCATCCATATTGTTTTTGCTGGTACAGTTATTGTTATTGATGGTACAGTTATTGTTGTTGATGTTGCAGTTATTGTTGTTGATCGTGCAGTTACTTTTGTTGAGAGTGCAGTAATTGTTGTTGATAGTACAGTTACAGTTGATGATGGTGCAGTTATTGCTGTGGATGGTGCAGTTATTGCTGTTGATGGTGCAGTTATTGTTGTTGATCGTACACTTATTGTTTTTGGTGGTGCAGTTATTATTATTGATGATGTTATCATTGGTAATATTGGAGTTATTGTTGATTGTGCAGTTACTGTTATTGACAATGCAATTATTGTTTTTAATAGTGCATTTATTACTATTGTTGATGCACATATTGTTGGTGATAGTGGAGTTATTGTTGTTGTTGATGTAGTTACTGCTCTCAATGGTGCAATTATTGTTGGTGATAGCGGAGTTTTTGTTGTTGATGTGCAGTTATTGTTGGTGATATTGGAGTTATTGTTGTTGATGGTTCAGTTTCTGATGTTGACAGTGCAGTTATTGCTGTTCATAGTGCAGTTATTGATGTCGACAGTGCAGTTATTGTTGTTGATAGTGCAATTATTGATGTTGACAGTGCAATTATTCATGTTGATGGTGCAGTTATTGATGTTGACAGTGCAGTTATTGCTGTTGATAGTGCAATTATTGATGTTGACAGTGCAGTTATTTTTGTTGATGGTGCATTATTGTTGCTGATAGTGCATTTATTGTTGTTTATAGTACGGGAATTGTTGTTTGAAGCGCAGTTATTGTTGCTGGTGGTGCAGTTATAATAATAATGAAACTAACGGTAATAATAATGAAAATAATAACCTTTATTTCTACAAGTACATTACACATTACACCTAGCTGACATTATTGACATACAGTACAGAACCCCTCGTTATGTACAGCATTTTGGGCAACTTAGGTTAATCTTGTTCCCCAGGATTCAACCCACAACAGTTGCCTACCACTCAGGTACCTACTGACTGTCAGGTGATCAGAGGCATGAGGTGTAAGAAGAAAATGACCAACGTTTCACCCGGGCCGATATCGATTTCGGACCCCTCAGTGTGTGAGCAGTTATTGTATGTGCAGTTATGGTTGATGGGGCCTTTACTGTTATTGATATTGCAGGTATTGTTGATGATGGTGCATATATTGTTGATGATGGTGCAGTTACTGTTGTTGGTAGAACAGTAATTGAAGGTGCAGTTATTGTTATTAATGATGCAAATATTGTTGTTGGTAGTACAGTTGCTGTTGATGGTGCATTTATTGTTCTTGGTATTTCAATTATTGTTGATAGTGTAGTTGTTGTTGCTGGTAGTGCAGTTACTGTAGTTCATGGTGGAGTTATTGTTGGTGATAGTGTAGGTATTATTGTTGATGGTGCAGTTATTGTTAACAGTGGAATTATTGTTGTTGACAGTGAAAATATTGTTGTTGACAGTGCAAATATTGTTGTTGACAGTGCAAATATTGTTGTTGACAGTGCAAATATTGTTGTTGATGGTGCAGTTACTGTTGTTCATGGTTCAGTTACTGTTGTTCATGGTTCAGTTGTTGGTTTTGATATTGCAGTTAATGTTGTTGATAGCGCAGTTATTGTTACTGATAGTGCAGTTATTGTTGTTTGTTGTGCGGTTATTGTTGTTGATGGCGTAAGTATTGTTTTCGATATACTTATAATTTTTTGTGGTGTAGTTATTGTTGCTGGTTGCGCAGGTATTGTTGCTGATGGTGTAGTTATCGTTCTTGATAGTGCGGTTATCGTTGTTGATAGTGCAGGTATTTTTGTTGGTATTGCAGTTATTATTGTTTGTGGTTCAAATACTGTTGTCAGTGGTGCAGTTAGAGTTGTTGATGGTGCAGTTATTTTAGAAGATGGTGCAGTTAATGTTGTTGATGGAACAGTTATTATTGTTAGTTACGAAGGATATGATATTGTTTTTGGTGTTGTTTATAATTTTGATGAGAGTGATAGCGATGGTGGTAGTGTTAGTGGTTATGGTGGTGTGGTGGTAACAATGGTTCTAGTGGTGGTGAGTGTGATGGTAGTGTTGATAATGTTGTCATGTCAATTAACATTCTTGGGGTTGCTTGAAGTGGGACCAACTATCTGTTGTAAATAACGGATGGGTGAGTAGGCTGTTGATTTCGGAAACATACCTCAGTATTATTTATAAATTAAAATTACCATTTTTTAAAGTGTTAATAAGCGTTCAGGAAGATCAAGGAAGATTTTGTGACTGCTGCTTCTCTGGTATGTGTCTGGTACATGTCTGGTACGTGTATAGTACGTGTCTGGTACATGTCTGGTACGTGTATAGTACGTGTCTGGTACATGTCTGATACGTGTGGAATATCTGCAGATAGTAAAATGAGTGAAATTAAAAGTAATGTTTATCAAATTTTCGATAGTGATTGGCTGAAAGTGATTTTTGGCAATTTATGTACATTGTGATAAGCTAAAGAATTATATTAGATGGCATATATATCTGTAGTGGAGGGAAGGTGGGGTTGAGGTAGTCCTAGGAAAGGCTGGAGGGAGGGGGTAAAGGAGGTTTTGTGTGCGAGGGGCTTGGACTTCCAGCAAGCGTGCGTGAGCGTGTTTGATATGAGCGAATGTAGACAAATGGTTTTTATGGCTTGACGTGCTGTTGGAGTGTGAGCAAAGTAACATTATGAAGGGATTCAGGGAAACCGGTTAGCCGGACTTGAGTCCTGGAGGTGGAAAGTTCACTGTCTGCACACTGAAGGAGGGGTGTTGATATGTTGCAGTTTCTTAACTGTAGTGTATTCACGCCTCTAGGAAGACAGTTATGGAGTGAATGATGATGAAAGTATTTCTTCTTTTTCGGATCACCCTGCCTTGATGGGAAACGGTCGATGTGCTAATAATTTTTTTTTTTTTGCCATGATCTCTGTTAAATATATATGACAGTTTAATGATCGTTGTGGGATACTGAGACTATTGCATGTGTAGCTAGTTTGATTTGTTTACATTGTTTGTCCAAAGTTTTGCATTTGTAAATGCAGTTAATGAATGCCATGGTAATTATTAACCAATATTATGCATAAAATATCGGAATGTAATATAAAATGGCAAATAAGGTCAGTAATTGTAACGAGGGAGTAATGGGTGAACCCTGGAGTGTGTGAACCTGAGAAGTGGGTGAACCTGAGGAGTGGGTGAACCTGAGGAGTGGATGAACCTGAGAAGTGGGTGAACCCTGGAGTGGGTGAACCCTGGAGTGGGTGAACCCTGGAGTGGGTGAGCCCTTGAGTGGGTGAACCCTGGAGTGGGTGAACCTGAGGAGTGGGTGAACCTGAGGAGTGGGTGAACCTGAGGAGTGGGTGAACCTGAGGAGTGGGTGAACCTGAGGAGTGGATGAACCTGAGGAGTGGGTGAACCCTGGAGTGGGTGAACCCTGGAGACAAAAACATTAGCTAACTCAGCCCCCAGTCCCAGGACTGACCCAGACCCAGCCCCCAGCCATAGTGAACATCCGGTTTTGGTTAAGGACGCCACCACAGCCATAGCCTCTAATACAGATATAGTAGGGGAGTCCTCTTCCAGGCAAAATGTTGGCCCCATGTCATCAAAGGAGAAAAGCGCAGATAACGAGGAAAACCAAGGAGTG